>JAHWFP010191754.1:617-15842 GCA_023313725.1 Lithobius niger | reverse complement strand
GCATAAAGGTGGCTTACTGAACTACGTTATTTCTAGTGTATAATTTTCGCTGTTAGCTAATTTCCAATTTTCCTTACTAAGTCATTAACATGATCACCGGGTAGTAAAGGTCTAATGCTTAGCAGCGTCTTACTGGCCAAATTTGACACCTAGACCCTTACAGTCAAAGCTTGTCCGTGTTCCTTACAGGATTTGACTTTTAGACCCTTACTTTTAACTTTTAACGAAACGTTTTTGTTTATTAATCCTTGTTACTTTGAAAATTGTAATAAATAGGTATGGTGGTGGATGAGGGGTTGGGTATGTGTGACACCTTTATAATTAATTTGTTGTTTGTTTTGTTGCGCTGCCTTTAAGCTCGGTAAATATCTATGGCCTTACTAACCTGGCTATCGCTAGTGTTAACAATAGAAACAAATCCTTTAATCTTCAGTATATTCGTGCAGATGGCGTTTGCTAAATGGCATTGTTGCATAACAACAATGTTTAAAACAATGTAAAACTATCAATCTGGTCGTTTAGAGCTCCGTAACCCCTGAACCACTTGACCTATTAGAAAAGGCCTTATGGAAAGGGCACATCTACAGAGCAATACCTGTAAAATGAGCTAAGAACCAGCTTTACAGGTCAAATAGTTTGACATGTAGAGAGGACATACGAAAGGTACATCCCCAGAACAACTCCAAGAACAAGAAGTTGTCTATTTGGCCCCTCTCTGTATCTCGGAATTGCCTGAGCCGAATTTCAAATTTTTTGGACTGTAGACTGTCCTTGACTAGTCAAGGATAGATTCCAAATTTGGTTAAAAAATATGTACTTTTGACGGAGTTATAAATTCTCAAAGTTGAGAGTTTAACACAGAGACCCTAGGTCGACCCTTACTAACACTGGCTATCGCCAGTGTTAATACTAGTGCAGCTATCAATGCTTTCAAGTCTTGGCTTATTATGAAACAGAGTCTATTGTTACAACACAGCTAGTAAATAAAATGGTCTGCGATAAAGGTTTACAGCTAGAAAGTGTAGGTGCAATAAGAGACAAAAGCAGCCATTGAACCACATGCTACTCCTACACACCAATGCAGATATAGCAGATTTTGAAACGCCTGCCCACAGAAGTCAAGCCATGTAGATCAAGAAGTAATGTAGATTTTAGTTCTAAACTACTGGCTCAATAGCTTTCAACTGCAGGATTAAATACGAGAAATCTTACATTTATAGCAAGAAGCTGCTCTCATTTACCGAATTTCCTTTCACAACATTTACTTGCTTGCACCACCCGAGAAGAGCCTGCATTTGAGTCGCATTCCTCTTAATAATCCCTCTAAACTAAATCCCTCTAACTTCCGATGAAATTTTATGAACAGAAGCTCTTGTTATCGTGGGGTTTGAGGTATAGGATTTCCACCACTCGTGTTGTCCTTGATTTTTTTAATTTACTTGAGCGTCACAGACTCAGAGAGGCGTGGGAGTCGGAAGAGAAGAGGCAGTGATGGACAACAAGGACATTTATTGTTTCTTGATAAGGCCCAGGTTTAGCCGAAAACAGCTTACTCACGTTTTACCTTTTAATACATAGGTCGCCAACAACAATTAGCTCAAGTCCAACAAAGGCACAAATCCAACAATGTTAGTTAATATACGTGACACACGTCACCAACATTCGCCGGACATAACTAACATGTCACTCAATTAGTTAACTGGTCAAATACCAATAAGCAATTAAGACAAAAAGAAATCTTTTCGCATAATACACATGCAAATCTATTCATAGTGCTGAAAAATAAACGCAGTTAGAAAAAAAATATGAGCTATTCTTACAAGAAGAAAATAACTTGTTACACAGGCACCTTAAGACCTGACACTAAAAAATGTAAATACAACAAAAATAATTTTTTTTTCGTGGTAGAAACATCGGTACATTAACCTCTAGTCACCCCAAGCGAAACGTTACATAGGGCAGTTTTTGTACTCCTGCTTCGCCAAAAGCCAAATTTTAATATTGTACTATTCGAGGCAAAAACGTGCACTCATAATACTTGTCAACCTCTTACCAGACACGTTCTTGGTCAACGGGTCTGCTGGCATTTCATCCGTAGGGCAGAAAATTAAAACAATGTTGTTTTTCTCCACTTCATCTCGTCTGAACGTAACCTTACGCAAGGTCTCGATTGCACACTACCACCGTTTGTAACAAGATCAATTCCAGACTTAGAATCAGTGTGTACTTTAGTTGGATACGACAATTCAGTGGGACTCAGCTCAGAGGGCAAACTTCTCAAAACGAATAATTCCTTTAAAGTATTTGCCATGGCAGTGATCTCAGCCTCACAACTGGAACGTGCAACGAGATTTTGTGTCTTACTCAATCATGCAATTGGTAATTACCCAAACAAATCAGGTATCCACTAACCTTTAGTGCCAGATACAGAATCCCAGGATGCGACCCAGAATGCATGTAAATCACCAATTTTTGCAGAATCGTAATGCAACTTGTAATTTTGTGTACCGTTAAAATAGCGCCAAATACGCTTTAAAGCTGTGAAATGAGTTAACTTAAGATTTGCAGATTGTCTCGCTAGGTGAACAATATTAAACAAAATATCCGGCCTACTCTGGATTCCAGGAAGCATCAAGGACCCCAATATTTCAAGGTAAGTCGTTTTATTGACTGACTGTGAGTCCGAGCAATCACCCAGCCACCTTTAATGTTGCAGAATCAGTTCTGACCGGGTTAATCCAAAATATTCCAATTTCGTGGCAATATACTTAGAATTACTTGGTGTAATATAGTTACCAACATGTTCAATTTCATAACCTATATATTTTTGGTCATCTACTTCGACAACTTCCAACTGAATTCGTGTTGGTTAGAAAAGCTTGACAGATTTCGTCAGTTTTTACATTGATCAACTTATCATCTACGAATAAACAAAGGTACAATAAGTTATCACCAGATGTTTGAACAAATACGCAAGGGTCATAGTTTGACTTAATCAACCCTAAGCGTCGGAAGATGTCACTAATACATTGGCACCAGTTTCTCCCAGTTTCTCAAAGTTCATATTATGAGCGTTGAAGAACACAAACAAGTTCATGCCCCCCCCCGGTTTGTTCATAACCTGGTGCTTGGCGCAAATATGTGGTTCTGGTTATTTTCCCGGATAAGTAGGCCGTCACGGTGTCAAGGAAGCACAGCTTGTGGTGTAATTTTGCTGTAAGGGCCAACATTAAACACACAGAGGAATCCCTAACAGTGGGCGAATATGCAGTTAAGTAATCAACTTTCGCACGTTCGTTTCATGTGGATGCTATGAGACATGCTTTAAGTTTGCATAAGGAACTATCCGGATTTTGTTTACAAACAAATACCCATTCAGAATGTATTGCTTAGCATCTGGGGGTCGAGGAACGAGTGTCCAGACTTAATGGCTACGCATGTAAGCCAATTCGGCATCCATGGCTTTGCTCCAGCCAGTCGCTTCTATGAGTGAATAGCTTCTGTAAATGTATTGGGTGTTGGGATGGATGTAGCGGTCATGAGATGGCGCATCATCATGAGATGGTTCGTCATCATAATCATCATCAGAATCGAGTGGAACAGAATGAAGATTTTGTGCCGCCTCACGAGCGTGTCTTTCTTCCGTCTTTCTTTCTTTCTTCTGGAGGTCGGCTGTGTCCACGTGTAGGGCCACACACCGGCAGATCGGGAGCTGGTGGAGGTATCTCCGGCAATGGTGGTGGATCCTGAATGGGCAGCAGTTCCTGGTGTTGATGGGTTGATATGTCGTAATGGATATCAGTGTCAAAGACGGCAGAGTTTGACGAGTTTGGTAGAAGAGGAGTCAATAAATCGCCACCACGTACTCGTTCATCGAAACGGACATCTCGACAAACTAGCAAATTCTTTGACTGTAAATCTACCAGTAAGAAACCAATACTGCGTTTAGCATAACCCAGGAGAATCACACGACGAGCAGTCGTTGTGAACTTTTGGCGCTGTTGTAGCGGCAAGGCGTAGTAGGCCAGGCAACCAAATACATGTAAATGTGTAGGTGTAGATGATGGGTAACGGCTTGGTCTCACAGGGCTTTGACGTTCCGAATTTCACAGCGGCTTACTTGGTAAAAGGTTGTGAAAATAGCAAGACATCTCAACTGCAAAGCGCCAAAGTCGTATTGGCAATCTGCTATGTTGGAGCAAAGTCGTAGCTTTCTTGTTGATGGATTGAAATGAGCGTTCAATTACTGGGTTTGTCTGCGGCGAGTATGGTGCAGAGTAAAAATGTTTTATTCCTTGGCTAGCCAAATAGGCTTCGAATGGGGCAGACTTCCACATGGGCTCGTTGTCGGTCTGAAGTGTTATAAGTTTGTGGTCAGTCTCGTTCTGGCGCTATAAAACAAATGTTCGTATCGCATCCAAGACATCACTTTTTTTTGCAAGAAAAAGGGGAAGACACGTCGTGAATAATCATCAGTTAATAAGAATAAAATAATAACGTGCCTCACCATACGTAGGTTCAGCGATGGGGCCGGTCAGATCCCCATGGAGGAATTGCATTACATGCGTGGAGCGGATGGGAGCAATATGGGGATATGGCAGGTGTCGGCTCTTGCATAATACACATTTCTCACATGGTTCCTTGGGTGGCGTACCAAAAACAGTAGAGCCTAATAGGCCTTCACTCTGTATTTTACATATTAACGTGTTGGACGGATGTCCGAAACGTTGGTGCCATAACGTCCAAGGGAAGTTGTTGGCTCCCTTGGGAGATGGTCAAACCCTTGCAGCCAAGACGTGGTGTAGATATTAAATTTGCTGCGGCTTGCGGTGAGAAGAGAACATTTTCCAAACGTAGGATTAGGCTAGGTGTCTCAATTTTTACAACGCCACGTTTTATGGCAAAAATGTAATTGTCCTTCGATGCGAGATAAATTTTCGCATTGATGGGCATAACATTGTGGAGCCAGTCGTCTCTGCACGTGATGTGGCTGGTCGCGCCCGAACCGAGACCAAAGTATTCAGTAGGATCCTCCAAACGTGAGGTCAAAGCAATTAACACCATCTCAGATTTATGTTGATTTTCAACCCGTCAAATTGTACGGTTTGTTATGGTAACAGATGGTGTAAATCAGTGGTGGATGGTGGAGATTGGGTTGCATCAGGCTGTAGCTGTCGAGCTGTAGGCCGAGACCGGAATTTGCAGGATCGTCGACGCTGCTGTGATGTTGTAGACATCACGGTTGGTGTGATCGGCTTGCGAGATGACTGTTGCTGTTCCGCCTCAAATTGTTGTTTTGCCCTGCAGGTCGAAAGTCATGGTTTGATCTCCGACACCAACTGCATTGGATCTGTGGACGTGACGGGCGTTGGCTGGTCATAGATGGGGCCACCTTAGTTTGGTTACGAGACACTGATTGGCGTTCAAAATTACGTTTGTTGACAGGATCTTGGATGAACGTAGTAGGCTGTTGCTACGGCGCAGTAGTCTCATCCTTCCCCATAATCCGGCAATATGCGTCGTTCAAGCGAGCTTCAACTAGTTCGAGGGCCGGTGCAGCTTCTGCATATAACGTTGCTGTAGTTGACTCATATTTTTGGTGCTTTATTCGACGTAGGGCGTAATGATTAATATCCGTAATCAGAAATGTTGCGTCTGGCAGAGGTGCACATGTAGCGCAGTCCGTTAATGCGGGAGAAATAGGCTCCCATAGATTCGCCATGTTGCAATGTTATGGTATGCAGCTGATCTAGACACTTGAGTTGCACTTGGGTACGTTGGACGTTAAACCTAGTGTTTGGATTGTCCCATACCGTTTTGACAACAGTTTCCTCCAGGTAATTAATTAATTGGCCGTCCGTGAGGCATTTGATGACAAAATCTAGAGTGAAATCGCTGCTAGTACGCCATGCGTCTGCTCCAGGCTGCCTTTCCGTGAAAGCCCTGACATGTTCCTCACGACGCAAGTGATTTTGGACCTTAGTCCTCCAAAACAGGAAGTTTTGGCCGTCGAAAAGCTTTATGCCTTTATAAAACAAATTCAGATCGCTTGTCGCCATTGCAAAAAAAAAAAGGATTAAGAAAATATTGGGCTGAAATTAAATTACGCAGACGTTATACTTGTGGTAAAGTTGAAGTTATCCAAAATGACGTAGTCCTCACGAAGAGCAGACTAAATTTACTTGACAGCTCCTTGTCTCGTCAAATAATCTTTCATTCTTCAACTGGTAGTTAGCCATCTTGTAAAGCAGAGGCATCCATCTTGTCCCGTGGTGGTCTTCAGTCCTCGAAGTTCGGCAAAGCTCTTCATATTTTTCAAAAACCTCGGCGAAGCTACCAAATAAGACTCAGAGAGGCGTGGGAGTCGGAAGAGAAGAGGCAGTGGAGGCAACAGGGACATTTATTGTTTCTTGATAAGACCCAGGTTTAGCTGAAACAGCTTACCCACGTTTTACCTTATCGGCCAGAAGAACCAGAACAAGAACACAAAGGTCGCCAACAACAATCAGACCAAGTCCAACAAAGGCACAGAACCAACAATGTTAGTTAATACACGTGACATACGTTACCAACATTACTACTTCTTCAATTTTAGTTTTATTAAAAAAAAACAACATAGTAACGAAAACTGGTTAATCGAAAGGCTTACCCACAACCCATTCTTCAATAATGTTTCAGATTCTGCCAAAAAATTGTGCTATTTCGGCTTTTTTCTATTGTTTGAACATACTGAATTTCGGATTTAGTCCTGTGTGCTGGAAGCAGTAAAAAAGACAAAGACAGCTCAAACTGTAATGATACACTAGCCTTCCCTTTCACAATTTGTTTGAATTATGTCTTTAAAAGCTGATAAGGAAGTCATTCGTTCCTGGCACGTTGCTTTGAATCGAACTTCGCACAGTATTCTTAGATGACTGCATGTACGAACTTACATCACTTCAAAGAGTTGAACCATTTTCATAGACTCATGGTTGAACTGAAGTTCTGAAAAATATCTTCACTTACTATGGAGATTAGTATCCTAGAACAGACTTTCTTCTTCCTCGCACAATATTTTTTCAAAATATACAGGCAACGTGCACTTTTATTTTATTTTATTTACATTCTGCATATTGAAAATTACTACAGTTTGTTTACATAACGTTTGCTGTATATTTTGCCCGATTTCATCTCATATGAGTTAACTCTTAAAATGTGAGCACTTGCTGGCTTTTTAAAACGTTAACGTTAGCAAAAGTATAGTCACACGCAAATAACTGCCGTTATAATGTTCCTATGTTAATTCTGAAGACATATTTGTAATGTAAGTCAGATATGGGGAAGACATGAAGATATTTTCAATGACCTTGAAAACAGAATTCAAGGTCATCCACATTCTATCTTTCAAACGGCGGTAAGATACAGCACAAAAGTGAATTACAAAGTTGTACGCGAGCATAAAACATGACAAACTGCATAAACAGGTTGAAAATCGTAGCATAATTGCAATAGTTACAAGGAAAACAAAATAGCAACAAAGTCTTCCATGAACGTTGTAACTGCCATTGCAGTGAAGCTTAGGGGCTGCCTCTACAAGCGAGTGCGCGTATGTAATCAGAGTCTTTCCTGCGCCAATCAATACAAGTGAACGAGTGCAGTTCAGGGTGCAATAAAAGAAAACAACGTATGATACGGATTAGGCCTAACGTATTGAGCCATTATTCACAACACAGGAAGTCATGTTCGGTAGGTGATTACGTTCTGATTGTACATTTACTATTTTTTTCCGGCACTAATGCCCCTTTGAGTGATATCAAAGGGTTCAAAGGGTTTTAGCGAGCGTTAACCACTCCTGGTCATCTGCCCGACGAAGCCCGAATGCCCACACTTCATTTGCAAAGGCATAAAAACATTTTGTGTGTGTGTGTGTGTTGGGGGGGGGGGGGAAAAGGGGGTTTCTTTTAGCCCCCCCCCCCCCCATCAGTTATTTACGCCAAGTCGTCCAGGCGGTAACATGTACGTTCGATTAATGCTACAATTAGCCTTGTAGCATTATTCGAACGTACCTGTTACCGACTTGAATACGTGGTGTAAATAACTTGGTGGGGGGGAGGTGGATGAGAAGGACAGGAATTAAAGGTCGCCAAAGAACGAGGCGAAAAATCTTTGAAAAAGTTCTATTTATTCGCCGTTTACTTCAAATGTATATTTTCTTCATGGTTCCATACATTTCACAAAATAAGAAAAATAATCGTTCCTTAGAAATAAAGCGGTTGTACGTTTTCGAGTAGCAAGGGGCGTAAAGTGGGGTGTAATTTTTGATTCCCCTCCCCAGAAAAAATTATTTTTCCGCCTTTGGAAATAAAGTGTGGGCATTCGTAACAGCAATGCGTTTTGGCGATTGTTGCGACCGAGCTGGGTGTACTCAAAGGGGTATTAGCGCCGGAAAAATATTACAAATGTAAAATCAGAAAATAATTACACACTGAACGTGACTGCACTCGTTCACTTGCATTGATTGGCGCAGGAAAGACTCTCATCACATATGTGCACAGTTCACATTGCATAGTTCACAGTGCATATTTCGCAGTTCGTCATGTTTGATTCTCGTGTACAACTTTGTAATTCACTTTTGTGCTGTATCTTGCGCCGTTTGAAAGATAGAATGAGGATTACCTTGAATGCTGTTTTCAAGGTCATTGATAATATCTTCATTGGCTTCCCTATATCTTACGTTTGCCTCACCCTGTATAAAGCCACCCGAGTATGCATGATGCAGTACAGCAAGAAAGTAATTTGCAAATTAAGTGAATTGGAACTTAATTCTTCGGATACTCCGACGAGGTAGCCGATGAATAGCTGTATTCTCCCTCACTCCCAATAACCCTTCCTCTACCACCCCTTCTGGTATGATGGTAGTATTTGGACACATAAAAGTAGCAAACAGTTACCCTTCTCCAGGTCGACAAAGCCAGGAGTAACTTTAAAAGGAGTAACTTTAACGTGCTATAACTATTGCTGAGCCTTTGGCTTTCCGTCTTTAATCCTTAATGACGTAAATAAGCAACTTCGCAAAATAACTCTTAATTCAAATCCTCAAACTTGGTAAAAAATATCGCATAATATCTTTCACATCACGTAATGTATTAATATTAAATACGCTTTGTTTACAAAACATTACTGCTAAAGAGAAACATAATTGGACAAAAAGGAAAAATGGACAAATAACGGAAAAATCTAAAGAAAATGGCTTTCCAAACGTTGTGAAGTAAATTTTAAAATTCATTAGAAACCGTACTCCGGAATTAGCCTTATAACTACGTTTTTCGTATTAGTAAAATTATCTTGCACGGCATACTTTTTTACCTTCGAAAAATAAATCACTCTCTTCCCTTGATTTCTTCCCTTGATTTAATACAAATTATTTCACACCCTCGTTTCTGGTTTCATTTCAACAACACTGTAGTTTCATGCAATTTACTCCTAAACCAAGTATAGGAACAAATTACATGATATTACAGTGGTGTTGCAGTGAAACCTGAATAACGGTAAGAAAGAATTTGTACTTCATAGTTCTCTGGGATGAAATGAAGAGGAGAGCTTGGTTTTAGTTTTGTAAGCAGCACACCAAATTTGTAAAATCTCATGAACTTCAAGCCTATGCAGTATCTACCATAATGTACTTTTCAAATAAAAGTTCGATGACTAACAACATATTTTCTACCAGGAATAACTTCACAACTAACTGAAATTTGTTGTCATTTTGGAAACTGTGATTTTGTGTTTTTCTTAAACCAAGTATAAGGACAAAAACACAATATCCCAGTTTGCAGAAATGACAATAAATTTCAGTTAGTTTGGAAGTTATTTCTGGTAGAAAATATGTCATGAGTCATCGAACTTTTATTTGAAAAGTACATTATTGCAGATGCTATTTAAGCTTAAAGTTCATGTGAGTTTATAAATTTGATTTTCAACATAGGAAAAAAATTCGTGTGATTTTTTATTTCAGGAAAATAATGATTTTTTAATATTCTTGTATTTTTATACTTAATTTATGAGAGTTACTGAATAGGCTAAAATGTTACTAAAATGGTAGTAATATGTTTAATTGTATTGAACAATGAATGGCATTCTTTTGATACAATCATTCACTGTCTATTCAGGAAGAATATTTTTTGCAAAGGGTATGTAGTCATGGTTGATAGCACAAGTTTGTAAGGAATAGAGTTCATCTCAATACCAGAGTCTATATCAAACGTGCAAGGTGCAGTATATCTTTGTAAAGGGTTCTTCGTCCTTTCTCTTTAACAACATTATTCCTTATTGCAATTGACTGTTGTTTTTGATCGGAAGTTCTTTATTATACAACTTCGTGCAAACACAATGAGCTTATCCAACAGAAGATTCTTAATGAAAAACTATTGATGCTGCATACAATACAGGCCAGCAATAAACATTCCATTAACTTGGCAGGTGTCGCGAAGCCTATACCTATAGAATAATCTTGTGCCACGTGTATGATGTCTGTAGAGCAATAATAAATATTGTGACTTGAAAGAATACTAGTGGCTCGTTCTTGAGTTCAGGTATCCTCAATCTTTTATTTCTTGTGTATATTCCTTCATTTACTTTAATTTTTTTGAATTTCTTTGTCGTCTTGGTTCCGTTAACAATGCGATGACAGTTCTGAGAATTGGTCATTCGAAGGGTAATTTGGTTGTGACTCCTTCTACTATAGGGTTCAGGGGTTCAGGGGAAAAAACCTTTAGGGGAATTCTGAGTAGCCTGGGGAGTACTTAAAAATTGCCTTTTAGCATCATTACCACACACAAAATAATTCACCAGTCTGTGATATATTGATAGTGTAATACATTGAAGTGCTACACGTGCCTTCTAGTTAAACATTGTTTAACAAGCAGAATGGCCAACAAAATTATATGATTGGTTTAAAATTTCATTTTAACATAATCTCATGCTGTGCTCTCAAAAATTACCTGAACACGTCATAATTACAGGTAATTTTATTTTTGTTAATAAATGCGGGTGCAATTTAACATGGCATATGGGACAAAATAGCATTTTGGTCTATTTTGCTCCATGACTTTGATACGCACATTACTGAGGAAGAAGAAAACTTGTTGCAATTATGGTTTTCTTTTCATCGTCTCTGACAGCATCAAATGAGATAATGTTAACATTAAATTTTAAACCCTCAAATAATAACTTTTTCCTCTTTTCTCCGTTCTGCCTACGTGAAACAATGGATAATTAGAAAGTATTGTGGCACTTTAAGATATCAACTCAGAATGATGCATTTTTTTGTGTTAGTGATAGTGATGCAAAAACTCAATCTTTCCACAGTCAAGCTACTAAAATTTGGCAATATTTTTTTTTGCTTCCTAATCTACAATCAGCAGAACTGTTAAAACTTACCAAACTGTTAAAAACAGTCATACACAGAAATTAAAGAAGAGGACAACGTGCCAAGTTTGCTGGTTCATAGGGTTAACCTTGGTGGCCCCTTCACTGGCTGAATGATATCGCTACTACCCTTTTTGGAAACTTTTTTCTAGTCTTGCGGTACGTTTGATAGATTCGTTAATTTTCAGGTGTAATGATTTGGTTTTTTATAGACGTATATGTATGCACAATTATACCTTGACAATTCTCAGATGATGACACCGTGGATTAATGTCGAGTCAGTCACAATCTGAGTTAGTTATATTTATCGTACATCATTACCAGTATTCAGTTAATTGTAAAACAATTGTATGTATGAAACCTGGTCATTGTACCCTGAAGCGTATCTCAGACTTGTCACTACTAGACATCTGCCACAGTTAGGTTCACTATTACTCGACTTAATGTCCTGCACATGTCTGCTACTGAAGAATTTTGATTGATATTAGTCTTGGTGCCCTGTAGAATTAAAAAATCTGTGCATAAAACATGCTGTTTTATTTAGCAGAACCACTATATATTACTACCTATTCAGTCACATTTAAAGCATTTATGACATGAACTACACCCGAATTAGTAAAATTTAGAACTATGTGCGTCGGAAAATCCCAAAGCTCATTGAAGTACATTTCACTTTGTTCTTAAATTCTGAGGAAGTGTAGTTAAACACCCATTGCTGACTTGCGTAATGCATTGACACGGAAATTAAAGAATCCTACAAAGAATAAAAATAATAGAATGTTTGGTGCAGTTTCATGCTGATCAGGAAAAGATCATGGACGGTTGTTTATATCCAGCCCGAATGTCGTAAAGTAAAATAATGAAGTGCGTGAAACAGGTCTAGTGAGAGTTAAAAACTGAAGTGAAAAATAAAACTAAAGCAATTTACAATTTAAGAAAACTGTGTATGATAATAATAATAATTAAAAAAAAAAACATCAGCCCAACCTGCAATATAGCAAGGCAGGTTTAAATTTTTTAACTTAAAAAAGTGGAGAGTTCACATAAGAATGTGAACTGATCTAATTTGATCAAAACTAAATAAAAAAAATATTCTGTCCTAGACACACGCTAGTGTGTCGCCGCCAAGTAACAGTAGATCATCTCATTGTAGACATCCGATTGTTAAAAATTGATTCTTAATGATGAAAAGGCGGCTCACTAGCAGACATGTGTCTGTTAACTGTAAGCAACTGAAAGCATATTTTGGCATGTTGAGGATAAATCCCAATGCGACAGAAATATTTCAAATTGTGGAAAATGTACGGAAGAGTGTCAGAGAATAAGAAAAACTAAAATTTAAAGGATGAGTGTCCACCAATCATAGAGAAAAAGATGCGTCAATAACGTTGTTTTTATGTTACTGTCAGTAACATAAAAACAGATTAGCTGTCTGACTTATTAGCTGTCTGACTAGCTAATAAGATTTTTCCCATGTTAAATCCCATAGACTTTTTGCTCATGGCTAGCGCAAAATTGCGAAGGCCTACGTACCTGAATTTTTGTACACGGATGCTTGGTGATCTGAGGATGAACCTTTTGTTGGTTTGGGGGTTGTAGGGGTCAGGACAAATGCGCGGGAGGGTTGTGAATTTGCCACCAGCGAATTTAAATTTCGTTTCTTTTCCAAGTTGCAACCAAAGATTTTAAGCAACAGTGGCTTGAACAATCAAGACTGGTCCTTAGATTTATTGTAAAAGCCTGGGTGAACTAAAAACTGAACTGTAACGAAGGACAAAATAAAGAAACATTAACGTTGCCGTGGATTGCGTAAGAATAAAGGGATGCACGTTAGATAATGGTTACGCAACAAAACGAGCATACACGAGCTAATGGTTTTTTTTTTTGTTAATAACCCAAAAATTAAATGTTTCGCGTTCTGCTGTTTTAGTAACAGCTACCTTCGGGGGTTTCTGCATGACTAAATGTGAACGAAATCTTGAAAAATTAAGGGGAAGTTGCAGGGATAAACAAAACAACTGAAGGGGATGCGCTGATTGAGTGAGCGAAGCGAACGAAATCAGCGATTGTTATTCAGTGTGTGCAAAAATGAGATTGAAGTATCCAAACAGACGGTGTAACCTTATGTACGTTCACAGTCCTATGAAAGTTGTGATATCCACCCAAAACCAAAACTGGTAGAAAAACCCGCCAAGTTTCCAAAAACGGTCGGCCTTGAAGGTAGTGATATCATTCCGCCAGGGAAAGGCCACCAAGGTTAATCCTATTAGCCAAGTTAATTGCACCGAATAATACTTTGGACGTTAAATGAAAACTTGAAGATTGCTACCACTAGTAGCAATCTTCTAGTTTTCATTTAACTTTCGAACTATTAGTATGTGCGGTGCGATTAACTTGGCTAATAGGATTAACCCTTTCCCTGGTGGAATGATATCACTACCTTCAAAGGACCGTTTTTGGAAACTTGGCGGGTTTTTCTACAAGTTTTGGTTTTGGGTGGATATAAGTTCTTACAGCGTAGAAGGAATATCCACTCAAAATCAAAACTGGCATAAGAGAAGCCGCCAAGTTCCAAAATGGGTCGACCTCTGAAAGCAATAATATCATTTAGCCAGGGAAATGCCGCCATGGTTAACCCTATTAACTAGCACACTGCCGTCGTCCTAATTTTTTTTTGAGCTAGGATTCATTATAGTTATCTGCGTTTATGACGTTTTGCATAAATGTGGATGTCGGAGACATAGGATTGTACAGTTTTAAGCCCAATATGTTTCAGCATTATAAGAGAGCAGTCATACAAATACCTTAAAGAGGAGGACAATGTGCCAAGTTTTCTGGCTAATAGGGTTAACCTTGGCGGCCTTTCACTGACTGAACGATACCACTATCTTGAATGACCGACCTTTTTTTGAAACTTGGCAGTTTGTTTCACCAGTTTTGGAAGGATAGCGTAACTTTCGAATGACTTAATTCGCAGGAAACACCACGCATGCCTTCATTTACACTTTACTTGAAAGAATGTTAACATTACATATGTATATATGTATGTATATATATATATCAACTTTGTTAAATTGAGTACCACGACAAAAACAAAATGTAACAATCAATGTATGCAGCGAGAAGCAAAAGGATATAATTTGCCCTACAGATGTTTCATGACAGTAGCGTGCCACGGGAGGCGGCATTACCCCTGCCCTTTTAGGAAAAAGTACTCTTTTGCCCGTTTTGAAAAAAAAAGTTCCCTTCTAAAGTAGCTTCTCTGTGTTGATGAATGGTGGTGCTGCAGCTAGGAGAAAGGGCAGAGAGACTTAAACAGGGCAAAAATAACGACAGAAAGCCTAGAAAAGAAGCAGAGAGGACCAGAAAAGGGAAAAAAGAGAGTGACAATCTAAAAAAAAAGGTGGCTAGAAAAAAAACTTAAGTTAAGTGCGGAGCTGTTTCATTCCTTGACTGAAGCTCGCCCTTGTATCCGACACTTGAATTAGATGTTTCTACCCAAGGCCCGCTGAGATATTAGCTGCGCAGCGCTACTGATTAATTGCTAAGCCAAACAACAACAAAAAAATAGTTTCTGTTTATAATTCGTCGTTACGACGTCTTTTTTTTCTGTGCGAACATGTTCTTCCTTGAGCATATTCTGTAGCCAAATTCAATCTGTGATTGGCGAGAACTAATCATCTCTTTGAAAATGTGAACGGCTTGAAAATGCTTTAAAAAGTCAACTGTGACTGTAAAAAGTCAACTGTGTAAAAAGTAAACTTTTCAGTTTATCCAGTGGTGTAAGGGACCAGTCATTATTTATCGCCGGGGGGGGGGGGG
>JAHWFP010191751.1:0-12418 GCA_023313725.1 Lithobius niger | reverse complement strand
AAAAATATATTTTAAATAATTTTGGCTCCACACCTCTCTAGACAAGACAATTCTCTTTCATTAGAAACAAGATTGACACTATTCCGTTGGAAAATAACTGAGAAAAAGTGGAAATAAGATCGTAACTGAAATACGTTGTAGACGCTAACGCCATCTAGTAGTCAGAATTGCGATAACCAAAGGGGTTGCACTCCCTCTTAAAGCGTATTTTCTCAACGGCCTTTCACAGCTAAAAGCTAAAAAAAATCTGTTATTTTCACACATCGTCGGTTTTGACTGCCTGCCGATTCGTAACGAAACGGTTAGCAATGAGAGTCCAGAAGTCACTAAGACCGTAGTTTCTTCAAAGGGAATTCTTTATGTTATTGTCACGGATTATTCGACCGCACGCATATAACCTAACGATGTCATAGATGGGTATCCATGTAATATTTTGCTCCATGACAACCATAACACTTTTGCTATCGCACTGGACTATAACTTCTAGATGAGAGTGTATTAAAAGGTTGGTACGCTATAGTTGAAAAAGTTGGAAAGTTTGATTTATGGAGGCCTTTTATTTTCCAGGACTTGAAAAGTAAGGAATTCCGACAGATTGTCATTAGCAGGCTAAAACTCCTGGAATATATTCATGTTGTGGTTTTCAAGGAATCAAATCGTGGATGGTACAAAAGTGATGGGGAAGAAAGGGAATTTAAGACTAAAAAAAAGCACCAGGTATCTTTGAACGAACAACGAGCACTAACAACGAAGTTCGAAATGACCGTACATAATGACATTTAAAAAAAAAAAATGGTATTGGATTTTTATTCCGTGCATTTTTTCCTTTGGGTTTTTACAAATTTATTTTCTCTGGATTTTTTCCTAGATTTTTTTCGTGAATTCTTTTTCATTAGATTTTTTTTACCCAGATTTGTTGAGTTCATGCGCAATTCGTAAAGACTAGTTCCTCCGTATTACTGTCGCCATTCCAAAACAAACAACTTCTGTTTCCGGATAATTCGATTTTTGTAATCAGCCATCATAACTCTACAAACTAAGCCAAAGAACTGGTGGTACACAATATTCCCTATGTACTTGCTGAAACGATAGGGCTCTACGGAAGGACTATGACGGTGCTAAGAGTTGGCCAGACTGAGCCATGCCGCCCCCCCCCCCCCACCCGGCAAAAAAAAAACAGCCTCTTCCCTACCTCACTTCTCTACACTCAGGTCACCAGCAGAAAACCTTTTGGTTTTTTTATTGTGAATAAATTCACAATACTATATGATCACGTAATACGAACGTGCAAGTTTCGCTTTATAATGTGAATTTAAATTCACAATACTATACGATTGCGTAATACGAACGTATACGTTTCGCTTAAGTTTCTAGTTGGGCTAAGATTTTTAGTTCACGATTCGCCACTACATGGATCGTACATAGCCAGAGCCTCCTACAGTAAAGGCCGAATCAGATCAAGACAAATTAGGCGAGTAAAATCAACCATTGACACAGATGGAAGCGCAAGTTTGCTAGGTGCTGCCATCTCTACAGCAAGAGGCGAAATGTCAAACTAACCGACGAGGGTTCCAAATTCTGTCAACCGATGACGCCACTTGGCAAACTTGCTGCGTCTTTATTTGATTCGCCGTTTGGCGGATCATTGTGGGAGGCACAGATGATCCGGCCTTTACTGTAGGTGGCTCTGACATAGCGCTACAGTCAGAGAGTACCTTGCAAAATGACCGAAATAAATGAAGGCCGCTCTCCTGATCACTCTTTCAATTTTAATATTGTGACGCGTTGGCTAAGTTAATCGAAAACCGGACTAGTACGGAGCATGCGCAATGACCAGAAAATATCGGTCGCAATTATCGCAAGATGGCGCGATTTTAACTGAGACGATTTTGGGCGTCCTAACTGACAGTTTTATCAAAACGTGCCACAGTTTAACCAGAGGGAGCCGTCACAAAATACTCTTGGTGGGCCGGCATTTTTTTTAAATCACCTCTCTATGTATATGTATTTAAAAAAAAAAAAGGAGGGCACACCAAGAGTATTTTGTGACGGCTCCCTGTGAGTTTAACAAGAATTAATTTCGGAGCTGTGAGGGGAAAACCATGGGGAAAACGTCAATGGCGGTAGAGACGCGTCCGAGGGGGAAGGTAAGAATCGTTACGTCGAAGTAAACGCTAAATGAAATCGAAAGAAGTCAATGCACCTGTACATTTATTTTATTCTACGGCGTACTTTAAATCAGTGATACGAATGGTCGTCCGGTACGCATTTCGTATTTATTTAGAAGTTATTTTCGCAATGGCGTTAAATTTGTCACACGGTTGGGGAAGTATGATTACGTAAACCAAGACATTTATGAAATTTGGGTTTGTCCCGCCATGTCTCCACTATTATAGCATTACTTTTTTTTCTTTTTTTTACATTCACAGGCACGTACTGTTGTATTGTGTTATGTTTTTTAATCATTGGTGCACCCAGGTGAGGGGGGGGGGGACAAGCAAGCTGTGGGAATTGCTTCCCCACCAGACCTGGGGTATGTTAGAATACGTTACTTTTGGTTCAGTGGCGCATTCAGGAGTGTGGGGGGGGGGGGCGACCAGCAAGCTGCGGAAACTTCTTCCCACCCCTCTCAAAGACTTGGGACAAAATAATTGCCAGGGTAGTTTACGTAATTTTGGTTGTTATGTCATGACCAGCTTTTTTTTTTCTTCTCACCGACCTTTTTGCGTTTACAGGCACTAACTTTCGATTATATGTTGTTACGTTTGGTTTCGTTCGGTAAAGTGGCACACCGGGGAGTGGTGGTGGAGGAAGCAAGCTGGGGCAACTGCCTCCCACCGCCACCCAAAAAAATGACCTGGGACTAAATAATATCCATGGCAGTGTGCAGGGCCGGATTTAAGCTCTTGCCGCCTGTAGGCCCAGCCATAATGCCGCTCTTCAATACCCGTAAAACTTCCTTCCCCTAAATTCTTACGGAATGTTCAATTTTGGCGCCCCTTTCCCCCCTCCCCATCGAGCACCTTTCTTAATTTGCATGTTCGAATCTTTTGTGATTTCTTGAAAACTAGTAGGGCAAAAACAACTTATGGTTTGTTACTAAGCAAAGAGATAAAAAGTAACCTATTTCCATTGCCCTTTGAACGTAAATTTAAAAATGTTAGGGATTTGCTTCCTAGGACCAAGTACCTTTCTGCCCTTGCTTCTCCCTGTTTTTTTTTTTTTTTGTTCTGGGCGCTGCTTAGTTTCACTTGCTCATGGCTACTGGATTTATTTCGCTATTATGATCAACGTATGACTACCAACCAAACACAAAGTGGCCGTGCAATGAAAAGTTCGTAAATAACGTAACTTCGTTTTGAAGAAGAAGTCCTGCGCTCAATCAGTACTGATACGACGTTGAGTCGATGGAGAAAAAATGTCGGATAATATTAGCAAAAGAAAATCAAGACACACTTCTGGTGTGTCTGGTTTTATTAACTTTTGATATCAGTAGATAATTGAAAAATGAGCCGCTGTCAACCTCAAAATCGGTCTACATGGTACTGTACGGTTACTGTTGGTGGAAAGCATTATAGACACGTATTGTACAAGATAGCAACAGCTCATTTATAGCGTCATCTCTTGATGGCTGCGGTATACGTTTTTAGACTGATGTACGGTTAGCTTAATTATAACGGATGGCGCCAGCATTTAGTTTATAAATGTTAATGAACGGTACAGCGCATGCAAAATTCTCATCAGCTTTTCTCACGTACAATAATATTGTTTTTAAGCCGTCATGCCGCCCCCTAAAAAAGTGCCGCTTTAGGCCCGGGCCTCTTGGGCATACTTATAAATCCGGCCCTGGCAGTGTGTGCAGTTTGGGTTTTTCAGGTATGTTACCATCAGGTCATATTTTTTTTACCGATATTTTAACATTCAGAGGCATGTACTTCGGTTACGTTATGTTAGATTAGGTTATGTTTGGGTCAGTATTACTCCCAGATTGCTGCAAGCCGGGGAAACTACGCTCCAGCCCCAATACCTGGGATGTTAGATTAGGTTGCATTTGGTTCAGTAGCGCACCCAGGGGAAGCGGGGGGGGGGGAGGACCTTATTTTTAATACACTCAAAGCTTAAAGATACAACATTCAGATTTGTGACCGCCATACTACTAAGAATGCTAGAAAGACCCACTAATAACCGGAAAAAAAAATAGTAGCCCGTTTATATAACCAGGGTACATATGGAGACTTCCTATTTCTTGAGGAAAGGATAAATTCACAATGCACTATAAGAGTTAGGTCTTACCTTGTTTTATTTATAATGTTTATTTATTTTTATTGCAACTTTGTGCAACATACTACGTGTAGCCTAATTTATTTTATGCGTTTTAAAAGATTGGACTGCATTGAAGCTTCTGTTACTTTCAGGTAGAATTAAACGGAATAGCAGTGCAATCGGGCGGCTGCCTTAAAAAAAATTCGTTGGCCCTCTCTGTTTCTGATATTCCCTAAGTGCTTCGCCCCCTCCTCCCCTCCCAAACAATGGTACTGACGGCGTCACTGGAACACACCAGCCAAGCATTAAAGTGATGACTTTTAATGGAGTTTTATATGAACTTTAAACCTTGTGACATATAAGTTTTAATTGTGTACTAAAAGAGTTCTCAAGCAAAACAATTATGTGCAATTAAGATCAGTCTTTTTTCAGCAATCAAGCTCCTGTCAGTATGAATAAAAAAAGATAGTAACTTACCGACTATCTCTCCACTTGCCTTTCCTAGCTGCTCTAGTAGTATACTTACTAGTTTTTAATCATTATCACTAAAGCAATGCCAAACTGGATAATCAAAGTTCAGTATCCTGCAGGTTTTTTTTTTAATTCGCTGTGGTTTTATGAAATGTAGTTGTTATATCGTACTGCAGTTTTATTCGCATTGTACTCGAATGATTTTTGTCAATCGTAGTTTTTGTAGACAAAATTCCCTGTCATTTCGACAACCGTCTAGACTTTGTTTTCCTGACCTACAGGAAGTTCGATTAATCTGCCTCGCTCGCCCAATAAAAACTTATTGATGGAAGTTGCCAGGGAAACGAGAACGTCACTTTTCATATTTTGCTTGCCAAACGAGCTACAGCAACAGTGCCTTCACGTTTAGCCCTTTTAGCGCTAGCTTAATACTTTTTATCTTAAAATAGCCCTCTAGCACTTTTATCTGGCGCTAATATCTAGGCACATACTCGTAAAGTGTTATTTAATGATTTGAGATATTACGAGTTAGGGGCCTACATCTTTTGGCCTTAATCGATGACCAGCTGCTGCTACTGATCTGCTGGCTCTGCTCGATCTGCTTTCTTCAAATAATTTGTGTGTACAACGTTGTAGGAGCTTGTTGGTAGCAATTTCCTGTGTTGACGTCACCGAGAACAAGGAGTGTTTGACCATAATAAAAAGCTCGACAAAGGGCATGGCCACAAAATTTCAAGTCAAAAAAGCTTGGAACCCTCGTTACAAGGCTTCCAAACTGTCTGACTGGATGTTTGGCTGCTTGAGTGGACTAGCCCAGTCACGTTTTGTAGGATTGTGAGGTAATGTCCTAATTACTGCTATAGCTGAAGCAATCGTAGTACACATAGACATATGAAAGACAAACTATTGTGGGGGCTGTGGTGACTAAAGACCTAGGTGTCATCGTTGACTGGCAACTAAGTATTGACACTCATATGTCCGAAACTATCCGAAAAGCAGACTATTTTTGTTACCATTCAGATCAGCCGTACCATTACATCTCGCAAGCCCAAGATTTATCTAAAACTTTTTCTTTCACTGGTGAGACCATTTTTGTAGTACGGGGTGGACCTGTGGCTACCTTTTCTTGAAAAGCACATGCATGCCCTAAAACAGATTCAAAGGCGATTTACAAAAAGAAATCCGTGGGCTTATTAACTTATGTTGAAAGACTAGTTTTTCTTAAGATACCATCACTCAAATGGTGCTTTCTGTGGGGTAGTTTAATTACAACATTCAAATTTTTAAAAATTAACTTTGGAGGCTATGGTCTACATTCAATGATAAAACTTAAGCACCAATACCACTACCCGAGGCCACTTATTTAAACTTCAACATCAATTTCATCAAGAGTGAGATAGGTGGTTTCATGCACATACATGCTACAGGGCATGTGTTTTTTAATCGCGTTATTGGTCTTTGAACGATTTGCCGCATGAGCTTGTGAGGCCACAACCGTAAACTTGTTTAAAAACAAACTTGATGCACACACTGAACACAACAACACGGACCTAATTCGCCAATTCGATTGACGAACCCAGTTGGTTATTCCCATAAAATAATGTCAACCTTTTCAGGTCCTTAAGCTTGGGAAGTTATGTAGGTTATTGTAGTGTACCACCGCCGTAACTGATTATTTTACTATTTTTTTTAGTTACGTCTGATCAAACTACTTATTTTCATCTGAAATGCATGAATTGACTATTACTCATAATAACGTTCATAATAACAGTTCACAATAAAGACTTGTAGCGCGAGTTCTAATGATTATAACAGTGATTAAAAAAAACCGGATTGTTCTACGATATGACTTCTTGCTGGTTTCACCCCTTTCATTACATATAGCCTATGTACAGTCTGTATCCATGCGGATGACGAGCCCCTGTGACTTGTTGGTGGAGTGGTTCACCAAATCGAATCCGGGTCACGTCAATCAAATGAACTGAAGTGCATAAAGGAAACGTAGCTTACTGTACCACCTTATTTCTAGTGTATGATTTTCCCTAATGGCTTATTTCCAATCCAGTTTAAGTAGTCAGAAATGTGTAGTAACCGCATCGTCAGTAGTGGATGACTTCGGGAAGCTTATAAAAGAGTCCTGTTATGAATGAAGACAGCAGAACAGGCTCTGTTCTAGCACGAGTCAGATCAGAGCACCAACATAGCAAAGTTTTGTACTACAAAATATATCCACCTAGTAAGGTGAACATTTAAAGAGAGTCTATTTTCATGTGATATTGGCTCGGTCTACAAATGCTTTGGTATAGGATCTGGGAAAGCCAAGATTCTAAATAGAGTCTAGGCAATGGTCTAATCTTTATTTATTTTTTTCTGATTTGGCCAATCGCTGGCTTACATGGAATCATTTCATCGCATCAGCAGCAGAAGAAGAGATTGGATAGGTCACTGACTGGGTCACGGTTTTTTGACTGGATCACTGGGCCAGACATCTTGACCTAATTTTGACCCATGATCCAAGTCGGACCTAATTTAACCCGCTGACCCAATATGTTCCAAAATGACCCAGTTTTATCGAGTTTTTTAAGGTCTGGATTCTGCAATACGGAGCAGAAAAATATGTAAACAATCAACCATTCCTAGTCTATGCAAAAATTGTTTGCACCCCAACTCCCCCACAAAAATAGATGTTTTTTTTTATTGTTTTCTACGTTTTTCTATTGTTTTTTTTTTTTTAATGTGCAGTCCGTTCAAACCTCTTACAGTGGCACTATCACCGATTGAAGTCTTTAGAATCTAGCAACATCTAGCGTTTGCTTGCATCAAGCGAAGGAATGCACAACGCCATTTCTTTTAACGATACAAACAAGCCACGACTTCCTTAATTATTGAGTGACAGTTGGTACGTCCTCGTGCCCCTTTGGAGCAACTGTAAAGGTTGACAATATCAGTGCTACTAGATGGTGCCACAGTATTTTCAATCAGTGATAGTGCCATTCGTAAGATAGATAAGCGTTATAACTGGTAAGTTTAATTTCCAGCTGAATGTCCAAATCCGTCGAGAATGGTTCGACTGAATGTTGTGCTGTTTGGGATGGCTTTTTCAGTTAGCCCTGTGGTACAAAAGAAGCGGAAATGAGTCAGTGGGCTCAGTATTGTCAAAATGGGATAAGTTGGAGCAGTGGATCACGGATCATTTGGTTCATAGGTCAAGAATTAACAGTAGGTCATTGGGTTGTGGCTTTAATTTGTTTCAACCCATCCCGTATCTTTTAAAATTGTACGAGCCTCTATCACACCCGAAATTAGGCACAAATTAAGAGTATAATTAACATTTTTAAATAATAGTAAATGGTTGGATCTTGACCTAATTTTGACCCATGATCCAGTCGGTCCTAATTCGACCCACTGACCCAATATGTTCCAAAATGGCCTAGTTTTACCCAGTTTTTTAAGGTCTGGTTTCTCCAATACTGAGCAGAAAATATGTAAACAATCAACCATTCCTAGTCTATGCAAAAATTGCTTGCACCCCAACTCCCCCCCCCCTCCCCCCTCACAAAAATGAAGTGAACCAAGGTAGCCAAGAGAGAAGTGTTTATTTAATGAGACTGAAAATTTCTGGCTAGTTCTCTAAAATGGGCAGAAGCTATGGTGTCGCTGGAAATTTGTCTATCAAAGTCGTGCAGCAAAAATTATCGGCCAATTAACAGGAGTTTTCCAATTAAATGAAGTTGAACTACTGTGCCTGGCCTTGCAGTGGTTCATCTAGGTTAAATTTTGGGAAACACCCTCGTTTTCTTGAAACTGTTTTAGAAGTACAAAATTGTTCTAGTTCGTATGATGTAAATAAACGTTTGGACAATAAAGACTGGCCTAATACAGCCACAGTTTGGTACTTTGTGTAAACAAAACAAAAACACCCCAGTGCTTTGTAACAGGGTGAGTAAAAAGACGAATCGCTTTCCCAAACAAACTTACCAAGAAGTATTTTTCAAATCTCAATAACTGGCAAGTAATGAGCACCTCAGTTAGGCCTGCACGACTTTTGCCATCATCAGTACGTCGTTTCATGAAATAACCGGTTTCTTGTATCAACAGTGACCGATGGATGCACACTTCGTCAACCAGGACTACTAGCCTAGAGTTCAGGGAGCCGATTCTAAGATATCTATCGGGGCCAGTGACCATGTTTGCCCATATTCACTTTCTCGTAGTAATTATCAGAGCTGGGGTATAAGGTTGCTGTACAGCCTATATAATTAGCTTGGAATAGTTTCTCCTAGCTTGTGATGTCACCAGTAGGAATACAGAAACTCGAAGCTCCATCATTAATATCATTTTATTTATTGCGCTCGTCAACTTCAAGGTTGTCAGACAAACTATACTGCAATATATATTCAAAGATAGAAACATTTTTATAACATGATTATTTAAGAATGTAAAGAAATACACTTCAGAAGAATGTATAATATATTTGCTGTTGACTGAAACCTCTTCTCGGTTCACAGCAGGGAAACAATAACTTAGTAAAAATTATCATACAAAATAAATAATTGAAAAAAAAGAAACTGCATGTATACTCTATTATTACGCTTTAGATTTACACTTAATTTTTATTTACTGTTACATTTTACTTGGCCACTTGGCATGTCGTTGTTTTCTATAATTCAGAACTGAAAGATATTTTCCAAAGCATGTTTTCAATGTACAAAACACTTCGGCAAACTGCTTTAACGTGCTTCTCTTAGCTTAAGGGGGAAAAAATTTGGGCTACGTAGATTAACAGTGGTGATCAAAGGTGTAAAGACCTACACAAAAACGTTCAAAGTTCTTTTTTTTTTGTTTTGTTTATTATTACTTTGTAATTTCTCGAAACAGGTAAATTTCCCATAGAATATACAATTTTTTTTTATTTTACCTGATTATAAATAATCACTAACTAAAAATAAAAATTAGTCCGACCACTTACTCCTTCACATACACTATTTCATTAAAATTTAAAAGATCCACTTTTTCGACCCTCTTGGAAGAACTTTTCAAAGAAAAGCATTTATATACGACCTCCAAAAAGGTCGAATATTTAGATCCTTTAAATTTGAATGAAATGGTGCATGAGAGTAAGGTATCAGGCTTATTTTTTCTATACTGATTTAACTTTTTACACACAGTCCAGAACAGAAAACATTTTTCAAAATAGCATACAAAGTGGAGCCAACTTTGAACACTGCTTTCGTGTTCATATATTATTTACTCCCATTTCAGTATTAAACCCCTTTCCCAACAAATTTGAACTGTTTTAATAGGGTACTACCATGAGGAGTACATAGAGGACAAGAAGTGATAAACTCGGGCTGTGTTACAGCTGTTTGCACAACACATTGGCAAAGAGTTGTGGACCATTATTTGTCAAGTACTTTTTTTTACTTACATCTTACTTTTTTTAAATTGCTAATCCATAGTGTATCAAACATGTAAAGTAGAATAACTAAAAAAAATACCTTCATATCCAGTATGATGTATCCAAGAATCTAAATTAATAATACTGTGAAAATGTATACGGGGTAAAGAGTCGTTCCTTGTTACATAAATATGAGAAAGAATTACCATTTTTCTTTAAAGCTTTACGTTTTTCAAAGGTTCCAAGAATTACAATCCTTCAGCAAGATTTAACCCTAAAAGTAACATACTGGCCCCAGTTAATTAAGCTACTACATAATTACTTCTATTTCTTCAGTAATTTGTTCAGTGCCTTAATTAATTATACACTTATAATACTGTAATTTATTTTATACACAAACTCAGCACATTGACAGTTTATATTATATGTCAAGCATTTAAATTGTTTACATATGAAGGCCACAAATATGCAAAACAGCACAGGAAAAATTCTTTTCACTTAGGATGAAGAAAGAAATGTGCAAATGTACTTTTAACTTCTGTGAGATACTTACATAGTTGGCCTACTTCACAAATGCTTTTCTGGAATTAATCATTGCTTACCTTGAATATGCACTAAGCAAACACTATTTTGCACGATTTAAGCATAACTATTGGTCCTGCTAGGTCTAGTGTTATGTTATTAGTATATGGGATAAAATACTTTACTAACAGAATCAGTTTGGCTCTTGAACGATTAAAATAAGCTATTGATAATCAGAAAGAAATGGTAAATTAACTCGGTGTTTATCTCAACAAATAAGTCGGTAAAATATCTGGTGTCTTTGTAATACGTATACAGTATTCAGAATAGTTGACTGAAGTTTTGTTCAAACTTCCGTACGAGGTAAATTACTCAATTTACGCAAGACTTCCTGCTCTCGTTCAATATTTGCAAAAAGCTTAATGGAATGTGCAGGATTTTTTGTATCTAGTTTCATCACACTGTTTAAAGCTTCAGCGGTTTTACCACACTTTCCTATGGAAATGTGACATTGACGGAGCATTGTCAGCATGCGAGCAAGCAAGTTAAGTGCTTACACGCAAGCAAAGAGGCATAAAACTAGTAACTAGTTTTTTTTTGCAAGAACTGCAAACCTTCAAAATGATTCGTAAAAATGCGATTCCACTGTCTCACGTATTCAAAAGATTCCTAAAACTTTCCTCAGATTCACCAAGGATATTTTACATGGTTTCGTATTACCACACTAATAGAATTGAAGGAGCACCAGTAATTCTCTACAAATGGGAGTTTTCTAACTGGGCTGACAGATTTTTAGTTAATTGGGAAAATTCACACAGCATCCACCCCTTGTCACAGCCCTCATTTACACTCAAATTCTGTCACTAACATAAATTGTATAAAATAATTGCTCAGTATGGTTATTAAGGTGTGATGTTTTCATTAATTTTTGTGCCCTACGAACACCTTTTGTCCTGGTGTCCGGTACTTGATATTGACCTTTAATAGAGTTCTTTGTCTTCAGTTATGGCAGCGAGTTCATATTGAAAACGCACCTTTTATGTGAATGGGTTGTAACAGACATTTTACAGAATGTTATTGTTATTTTAACTTCCTTTTTTTTCTTGATCAGGTGATCAAATGTTTGATTTTTATGGCTTGTTGAAGGTGTGATATGTACTGCAGTTGTTAGCTTTTCGAAGCATTGTGCGCGTGCTTAAGCTGCTGGTGTTATGCGTGTGTATTATTACGTCTTTATGGTAAGAGTTCTTCAGTTGCAGGAGTCTGCAGTCTCCCAATGAACAGCACAAGACCAGATGCCGTGTCGTAAATAAGAAATAGGAATGGGTGGTTGGCAATAAACTCAGTCTCACCTTCTTCGCATGAAGGGGCATCGTACTCTATGCTGGATGACAGAGAGGCAGCGGCCTCACTACCGCGTTCTCCTACCTCCACCAGAGCTTTATGCATAACGGCAGACACAAATAAGCCTTCTCCTTCACTCATACCAGATAGATCAGCGGTTTCAGAATTGAAGAGGTCCTGCATTCCCATATCTGCCATTATGTCAGATAAGGAGAAACCACATTCGACATGGAATCTTGGAATTGTGATTGTAGCTGGGGCTTCTTCCAAGCCACCCAACAGAACACCAAGTGTTTCACCATCAAGCTTCTCTTCAAGGCTGGGAAGTCCATCGCTATCATCTGGTAGAACAATGACCATTCTCAGACGCCTTCCAACATATGGTATTTCAACAGCTTTGCACTGCAAATCTTCGCTTTC
>JAHWFP010191746.1:0-11333 GCA_023313725.1 Lithobius niger | reverse complement strand
AACTAAAACTGAAACCATCAAACACAAACACAGGCAAAAAACTTACTTAACTAGGTGTCAGCTTGTTTCACAAATTATACATATACACCATTGAAATACACATATTGCCACTCACACGAAACAGACTTAGAATACAAAACAACAAACAGACAAATAAAACAAAAACGCCTGCAGAAGACACAAATTTAGCACACACACACATTAAACATTTCAAACACAAACTACGTTCACTTTCTGATATAAGCATTGAGTTAAAATAGTTCTTGCTCCCTGGAATTGGAGTTCAAATTATAGTTTGTTCCGTTCGAGTGAACTCTAATGCGTTTTTATTTGTGTACCTTCACAGCTGTGAGTTCCATGGGGATACGAGCTCTAATAATTTTTTTTCTCTAAATGGCGAAGCCGATTTTAGTTCAGTTAATTTAATTTTAAACCCGCTCCGTTTGGAATATGTTTTCAATTTCTTTAAAATGGTAGTCGTAGCATTAAATAATTGCACGTTTCACTCTTCGAAGCCTTCAGCTGTGCATTTCCGAAATGACTCCTTGGTGGTTGTCATTTTGACTTGAGTGATCTCGGTTGGAATTACATACTTGGTGCCAGCCATTTTGGTGATTATATCACTACTTTGTATGACGAAAATAATTATGACAACTCTCTCCCTTTACCCTTATGGGAGGTTCTGCGCAATTGTTTATACACCAAATACGGTCATCATGTACGGTACAAACCGATTACGGAACTACTTATTTTGCCGAAATAGACCTTAACAAAGTTACAGGCCCTTAACTGTAATCCATCGAACAGTGAACTAGAAACATTAACACTAGAGGTGAATTGGTTTAATCACCATAAACCTTTGCTAAACCCACGCCATTAACAGGGTAACGAAAGTGGGAGGTCTAGGTGGAGGGGGTTGGGGGTAGGGAGGAGATTGTTGCTGCGTTAAGACCATTTCACCCCACAATGAATAGGTCGTAATCTCCAAACCCAATCCAGAAGATATGAGGCAGTAACTCACTCATACGGCGAAATATCGTAAAGTAAAAATTTTACAATCTTCAATTTCACTCTGGCCTCCAGCGACCATTTTTCTTACGTTTTGTTGAGAACGCGCTGTTTCTTATCACCCCCCCCCCCCCACAACCTCCTCCCCCCGTCCCCAACCCTTGACTGAGAAACCATCCTTTCCGATCCAGTAACTGACGCCTCCTTAGTTTCGTGGAGGATCATATTTCACGATTGAGATTTGGTCCCCGGAGCTTAGCGGACCCCATGAATAATTTCCACGGAGGATTAGGCGGTCGTCAAAATGGAATTAAGTTTTGGCCCGTGAAATTACCTCTGAAACAAAACGTTTAACGTTTAGTTGAGCCGTTAAATTGAACGAGGAAGGTGCAGACGAGGGGGCTTCGGGGATGGGGGGATAGGGGAGGGGAGGGGTTAGATGAAGACCCAATTTGACCGAACTGATAACACAAGGCGGCAGATTGGAGGAAAAAAGGAGAATAAGTTCTGGAACGAAGTAAGTAAAGGCGCTTAACTTTTAAATTGATACTTTCACGTTTTTTTTAAAGACTGTCGGTGGTTGAAAAATTGAGATTGGGGCCGTTTCTTAATCGTGTTCCGCATTAGGACGAACACAACTGGAACGCGTGTGGTGCCAATTTTTCAAACCGAACAAAAAAAAATTAATTTTCTCGCGATCGGTTTGGGTATAACGGGGGAATGGGACATTATTTTGAACAGAGAATAACTTAGAAGATGTAAAACACAATCATGAATAAAGTTAAAAAACACTTTAAACTAGACATAGGATGAGAAGTTCCCCACACAAACGCTAGCTAGGCAGTGGAGCACGCACGAAGGGGGAAGGGGATTAGGTCAATCCCCCCCCCCGACATGAAATTAGAAGGAACATTTTGTAAAAGCAGACAATTAACACACTTAGGCCTATTGTAATTTTAAAAACTTTTGAAATTGGCTTTTGAATGTTTCAAAAGCATTAAACCATGAGCAATGGCTGTTTGCCGTGACGTCACCATGAGTTAGCCAATGACGAACGAGAACAACGGCTGTTTGGCCGTCTGATTGGACTAGCCCAGTCACGTGATATGCACGTCACAGCAAACAGCCATGGCGCGTGGTATAAAACTGCTGAAAATGACGTACAAAAGTAATACAAACTTGATTTTGTATAATATCTTACATCAAAACAGCTCTATTTTTAGTGCATGAGAAATGTGATAAAGAAGATAAAAAAAAAGGATAAATATATTAGAGGAAACAATGCTGTAACACTACTGCAACAATACATAAACAGCGATGTATTCTCCCTATTGCATTGTAAAAGACAAACATGCATAAATAGGTTTGTAATTAGTCTAAGTAGCCTGAGCGCGTGACAATCTCGTCTTTGTATTTTCAATAATTAAACAAACAAAACACAATACTGTTACTCTGTAACAAACAACGTTTTCCTGTGGCATTAGACTTGTTTCATGAAGTAGCTGGGCTCACGGGGGGCCTAAATAGACTACAAACAATGCATTCCAAACCTTCTCAATCTGGACTCCTTCCGGCGCTTGGCCGTCGCCTTGTAGCGCCAACATGGCGCCAGCTAACTTCCTGTTCTCGTCTGACTGTGATTCGCGATAGGCTTATCTCCCTGGGCCAATCCTACAATCTACTTATTTCAGTTACAATACGCCCTAAAAGAGCATAACAGCAATTTCAGACTAAATCAACAATTTTTAAAACATGGCGGCGCCAATGACACACACTGTTCTCTCCTCTGCTCTCGCTTGAACGAGATTCGTGAGGTACACATCCCATAATTCATCATTATTATCTTAATCACACCCGTGGTGTGCGACGAAGGCAACGCCAATTTTATATTAAAGGAAGGTTGCTACAAATGTGAAACCACTGGACATCTTAAAAATGATGCCATTAACATCAATTTATAATAGTACATAGCTGTTGGAATATTTGTTCAAACGTTTGCCTCTAAAGGGAAATATTTAGAAAACGGTTCTACAGTTTAATTGAAGCCAAGCCTTACCTTACTCGTCGGACTAAGTCACTAAGGTTCTCAATGGGGACTTCTCCTGGGTATAAAGCCGTCCCATGGTCTCAAAGTGGAAGTATCGCAGCTGGAACGCCTTAAATCGTGAATTTGCTTGTCGAAGTTTATCGTCCTATACATATAAGGAAGATGAAAAAAAAATGTATACGTCAGAGGAAGGAATGCAGCATCGACTACTATGACTACTGTTGATGGAAAAATACGAGCGTAACAATCAGTAACAAACAGCAAAACAATTCCAGATTCATTGCGTATATGTACGCTAACCTACATAAACTGCAGGAAAAATAAATTAATATGCAAACCTACTACAGGACTTTAAAAGACAAAACCAAAAAGCAGTAGGATTCAGTACAAAAATGAAAAAAAAAAACAGGGAGAAGCGATTTGGGCGGCAGAAGGCAACACAAATAGCTAATGGTGAAGATGCGCTGATTGATCGAGCAAAGCAAACGAAAATCTGCGTTTATTACACAACTCACTGGGAAAAGATGGTTGCCTACGAAACTACACGTACGTACAGTTCCAGCCAAAAAAAAAACCGTCCTTTTTCGTTATATCGAGAGTCGTAATAACAACCATGGAGAAATTCAGTTATCTCGAAAACTACTGGACGGATTTTTATGAAACAAAGACTGAACCACTTATTAGACTATCTACTGTATTTCTACCCTTATTAAACACTACGTTAACTGACTGAAAATAATTGACCGAGCGCGAAAAACTTTATATTTGATATCTCGTAAACCAGTGGAAGGATTTTCATGAAACAAAGACTGAATTGCAAATTATATTTTTCTACTGAATATTGCATGTCATACGTATATAAATATCGCATATATCAAAACAATTAACCCAGTTTTTGTTTTATTCAATACTATCCAGTAATTTATAAGATATATTATTAGTTATCAACTCGTTCTGCTCGCTCGGCCAATTATATTTGGCTACTTACCATTACATGTAATACGTACATAAATATAGCTGATGGCATAATTAAGCAACCCAGTTTTTGTTTCATTCAATTCGGTGCAGTAGTTTTCGAGATATCAACATTTTCATTCAGAGTCACATACATTAATCCTGCAACTTCTTCCGTATAACGAAGGCGTTTTTTTTTGACCGGAACTGTACATCCGTTCTCTCAAGGTCTTCTTACAGGTAAGAACCTGAATTATTTAAATTACACGTGGCACTATTGTGGGGCAGCTTTACTTCCAGTTTCACCCATTTTCACGACGTATAGAGCAGTGACAAGAGGTAGTATTATTGTATATAACTATGCTGGAGCCATAATGGGTTAGATGCAAGGGGCACTGCAGAGAGAAACAGAAGTGCGTCATACTGAAGCCGATGCTGTGAAGAGTGATTTCTTAGACCTAAAACGCGCGATTTTTGTTGTTGGAGAAAACAACGTTATTTTATGCCTCAGAAATTCGCTCTTCCGTTGTTTTTCCCTCCATTTTTATGTAGTGCACCTTGTAGTTATGCCCTCCAAAACCCATACTGGTGCCAATATGGCGGCAAATGTCACTGCTCTATAGTATGCAATTAGTTTAACAATAAAACACCAAACAAATAATAAAAGCAAATCATCAGAATTAGAAGAAATAGACCGGAACGTTTGGCTTACTATGTTAATTACGTTTTCCAAGTAATCTCTGTCCGTACTTAATCAACCACCCAAACAGATGCTTCTGAAATTTGCCCGAATTATTTGTGTTTCTATGATATAAATAGGGAAGTTGTGAAATTTGCTACCAAGGTTAAATAGGTACGAATGCAAACCCATCCACGTTGCCTTTTGGACTTTTTTTTTTAAATCAATTTCTTTGAGCCTTAAGTCAGCCGAAGCAATTTAATGCTTGTATGGCTGAACTGGCTCAATTTTGAACATTCCCAGACTCTTAGAGAAGAAGAAATATTAGATAGAGGGAGGAGCCAACCAGGGGATTTGAACCGGGAAACCTCCGATCATCGTAGGGGTCGACAGATTGTCCAGAATTGGCCAGAATAGTTCCCATAGCCGCTGAAGGATCATGGTAGCCTCTCACGCTACCCTGACCGGCAGTCCTGGCGGGGACTTTGGCACGGCCCCCTTTCCAGGCCCCCTTAAATGTCAGGCTGCCTGAGCGGGGAATTGAACCCACGACCTTTGAAACCAAAGGCCGAAGTCCTGCCGCTAAACCATACTAACACAAGACAGCAATTAGATTTCCATAATCGTTCTGTTAAAACGTTTGGTTGCAAAACGTAGAAAGTGAGTCATTCCTAGTTTGATCAATTCCTCAGTAATATTGCATCGTTCTTGGTAATTTCTCCAGCTTCTCATAATTTAATTAATAATAATAAATAATAATAATAAAATACCATTTGCTGACCTAAAAGGTGAGATAGACAGGACAAGACAAGGTGGGAGGGGAGACCTACAATTTATGCCCAGTCTCGCGGTAAATGTAACAGAAAACAAAAAACAAGCTGTAAAATACAAACCCATTATTGGTTTATAGTACATAGGCCGCAACAAATGTTGGCGAAGATTAGCCTTGTACAACCCACTTTAAACCCCTCCACCGTCGTGGTAGACACAACCAATTTTGGAAGGGCATTCCAAACTGGGACAACACGACATTAGACAAAATATTTTCTGGTATCGAAACGACAACACTGACGAACAAGCTTGAGCTTATGCCTTCTAGTCTTCGTAAAAGTTCGAAGTTCAAAGAAAGGAAGCTTGACCGGTAAAAGATGGTGAAGAATTTTGTAGATTAAGATTAAATCCTCCTTTAGTCTACGGAGTTCCAGAGAATCCAACTCGAGCCGTGCAAGACGTTCCTTACAGGGTAAAGAATACAGACTAGGCCATGATTTTGTAAAGCGCATTTGTATGGATTCAACATTGTGCACATCCTTTAAAAGATGAGGCGACCAGACCTGACTTGCAAACTCCAACGTTGGACGAACATAAACTTTATACGCCTACAGCATTGTTTTCCACTGTTTGGCTGTCTTCATTTATTCCTAGTAATAATACGTAGAAGCAAGCACTTTTCCCCATTTTTAGTACGTCCTTGTCTATAGCGTTGACAGCATACGCTGGTCTAACTGACAATCTGTAATCTTTTCCGTCCATAACCTATACTAATGACGGGTTCACTCCGAGACGTCAAGATCAATCGGATTTGATAAATCCCATTCCCGGCTTTAGTTTCAACTAATCAGGAAGTTATTCAATGATTTACAGCTATCAAATGACGGATTGAACCTGTAAACCAATCTTTTCCGGTCCGGAAAGACAGCTACGAATATTTGACAAGCGGATATGACGTCACTTCCGTTTTCCTATAATTCGAATGTAGAGAATGATGAATGGATCGAATCCCAATTTTCAACTGTAGTCAGTTCGACGTAGGATTACAATGCCCTGCCAAAGAATAAACACGTATTCAGTTTTATCAATTATTAAAACATAAGTTTTGTTTCAGCTTCCACCGCATTGTTTCCCATCTTCGCTAATTCAAAGGTACGGCATTCGTAACGCCACTGAGTATTTCCTGCCAGAAATTTGTTCTCTTGATCGAGTACCAAATTCGTCCAATCACAACCGACTTACAGTGAGAATTTTCGTTATCTTTCCGCCAAACGATAAAAATGCTGACTATCACTGAAAATACCCCGGCAAATCGAAAGCGAAACCGAATTATACACTGAAAAGACCCTGGCTAATCGAAACCGAAACCCACAGCATACCTTCTAGTTCAGTAATTATACAGATCGAAGCTTTTCTCAATGGTCGCTGACAAACAAACCCCAGATCTATACAGTATATCTCACTTAGAGGATGCTGATTGTTTTAAGCCCTTATTAGGGAAATGACGTCAGATTTGTTAATCGTCGGTTTTTTACGGAAACACGAAGATGCTCGGCAGGTTTCGGGAATAGTTACGCCCGTATTAGGGCAATGCCGTTACTTTCGTGAATCGTCGGTTTTATACGGAAACACGAGGATGCTTCTCGGTTAAGATACGTTCAATTTGGTTATCAGCATCATAAAAATTAGATTAGGCCTAATACGAAATGCCAATGCCAACAGGTTGGTTGATGAAATGCGATGGTGGATAGTATCGTTACGCCAAATAAGAGTTAAACATTGTAAAACCTAAAAGGTAAACATTATGCATAAAACTAAACACCGTAAATCAAAATTACTTCGCATATCGAAACCGAAGCCCTAAAAAGAAATTCGTTCAGAAAATCGTTTTGAGAAAAGAAAACAAAAATTCTCAAACCGAATCCCACTCGTGCTTGTATTAAATGTATAATTTGGGTGTTTTAGCACTCAACTCCTTTCCAACAAATTAAATCTGGAAAGGAGTTTCGTGCTAAAACACACAAATTATCGATTTCATAGAAGCACTTGGAGTATTATCGCCGATAACACTTCTGTATCTTTGGAAAGCTACTGCGATCAGTAAGTCGCTGTTCATTGGCTAAATTTAAAACGAAATCAGTAAGGGAATATCCTGTAGCATTCGTTAAACTATGAGCAGGCTTTTCCAACCCTGCCTACCCGCAGGAACCGTTACTGAATGATTTCTTAAATCAGCTTGACTCAGGCCCTGTACAGCTAAATGACATGAAAATAACGCGTTAGAAAGCACGCACGCGTCTCAACATTATCGAATTTCTGCGTCAAAACTCGTCATGATGGTCTAAGTGGGTCCACCGTCTCTCAATTCCTCCACGCCCAAAAATCACTCGAACGCCCAAGTCAGAAGCTGCCAACCACATTTCGTGATTTATTAATGTGTCTTCCTGTGGTTGGACATACGGCTTTGTCGGCAAAACGCCAAGCTCTCTCCAAGCAGAGTATACAGCAGATACGTGCAAGGCGCACATTTGCCACGAAAAAACAACCAATGGATTAAGCTCATCCGAGACTTGAAGGTTTGAAACGCTCCCAATTGAAGCCATAGCGTCAGAAAACGAAAGGGACAATTTTGCTAGGTAATTCCAACCATAAATTTCTAGAATCTTTTACATGTAACACTCGACATAAGCATAAGGCATCACAGGGCGTTCAATAATGTTAGGAATGGCTGAGGTCGGATTTGACTCCGGGACCTCTGGCACATGAGAATGCTAACCATAAAGCCACCTTGCTCCATTAATTTCATTGAGATTATGCCTACAAGTCACACAAAAGCTGCTGTTCTGAATAATAAAGCAGTAAAAATCTTATTTAAACGTGATAAAAGTAAACATTCTACAGATATACATAGAGAAGTTGAAATGATGAAGTATGGTGTATAATTATTTAGCACAATTTTACCACAACACAGAATATACATTTAATATTGATAGAAGTGTAAGAAATAATAACAGGTGGCTAAAAGAACCAGCTTGGAGAAATTTCCCAAGTCAAAATTCGTAATAGGCTACCTCCCAACTTACGAAACTTGAGTAAACAATCAGCAATAAAAATAAATAAATAAAAAAGTGGTAATTGCAAATCTTAAGTTACTTCGTTTTAACTTGAATTATTCATGAGTTTGTTTTGTTAAACATCAAAAATGTCTTCTAAATTTACAACTTACAAAAAAAAATGAAATTAATTATATTACTGTGTTTCGCATTATGTGGCCTTTATTTATTAATTACTACAAACCTATGATGTTCTTAAACATACCGGGGTCCTACTACAATATCGGCCGGACCTTGGATGAATTTAATAGCATACGAGACTGGGTTGGACAATAAGGCCGCCGAAAGCGCCGCTGATGCGATTGACTTGTCTTATTGTCACTTATTGTCAACCGAGGGCGACACCTTCCGCACAAAAATGCTGCCTTCCTCGTAACACTTTCTGTATAAACGAACATGTCGCTATTTACTGAAGAGCTATGTGCAATCGAGACATTCAATAGATAGCTTTGTGGTAGAAATACGGAAATTTATTTATTTGTATGTGTAAGTTATTTTCTGGGTGATTACTGGGATCTTGGACGAACGATTGGGTCCAATCATTCGTCCAAGCTGGGATTAAGTTAGAGAATCACTAAGCTTTTCTGTCAGTTGCCACTATTTGGCAATAGATGGTGGGACTCTCCGTACAGAAATTCACCGATGCGAATTGCTTGGCCAATTCCCGAACAGACCTCGAAGAAAATAATGAAAATGGCCACTCGTGGCGGCCATTTTGTCTACTCCCGTCGGATAATTTACCGGCCAATGCACATACAAATCCGATTGGATTTCGTGCTTTGTAATTTGTACATGTTATAAAGCTTATTATTATTATTATTAAATAAAACGAGCATTAGACAGTTCCGTTGCAAATGAGGGGTGTTGGAATTATTTTAGAAACCTGCGACGATCACATGTGACATTGGCCATTGAAAGGTGCCTCTTCACCATTTCGATGGCATTGCCCATATTCTAAACACAGCCTTCACGTTCCAGATTCTCCGCCATCCAATAGGCTGTTGAGGGTCACGTGATCTTGTTTTAGTTGTGAAAATCGCAACGCAGCTGCGAATAGTGTGGTTCCATATTTAATTTACCACTATTTTTTTTTATTGCTCGAAGATCCTACGGTGATGCATCTAGGAGTTGAAAAGGTGAAAATGCGCCTTTAAACTAGAATCACAATAGAGCGAAAATAAAAATTGGACGCCCCCCCCCCACCTCCCGTAAATCTTTATAACAAAGCATTTGCCGACTGACCTATCACCAAACTAATATAATCTAAAGCCAATCAACAGTCAAACAACTGAAACAAAACAGTCAAAACACAGATAAAACGGACGCATAAGGCATAAAATAAATAAAAAATACATACAAAAACTAGCAAATAAGGAGCATCCAGAGTAAGGGAATACACAGGTACTGTGGCAATATTAGAAACGTGGGTTAAACAGTTTTTAGGTTACGTCTGCACAAACTACGTATTTGACGAAGTTTCGGCATTAAAGATCGGTTGGGTGAGAATCATATATACACTAACCAGAGGAAAGAACGAAAATACAACGGCCCCAGACTGGAACTCGAACCCAGGACTTCCCGCCAAGGGTGCACAAAGGCGGTATACTGTGAGGAGCACTGTGTGGTAGTACTGTGAGGAGCAAATTCCAATTCAGGGAATTTTTTTTTCAGGTCGTTTCATAGTTTTATTTCATTTTATTTTATTGAAATGATTAGACTGAAAAGTAATAAAATTAAATAACTTAAAATAAAAATAACGATAAAAAAAAACTACTAAATTTCCCCCACTGCTGAAATAGTGAGAAATGCCAAATAACGCCATTTGAAATTCCACAATATTATCACCCAGTCTGAGTTTCACCAAACAATAGTGGCTGACTGCTCCTACAGTCAGCTAGACTCAAGTTAAGTCATCTTTAAAAGACTTTTGACGAAACTCGGAGGATGTAAACAAGCCTGAACTCCTAGATGCACAGACGTTCTAATGGTAAAAGAGGCAAGTCATTATCTGACTTTACCTGACCACAGGAGAGAGCAATGACAGAGAGAGAAGTTTGTGACGGGACAAGAGACGGAGAAGACGATTATGAACGACTACCTGAAATAAACGCATGCAAAGTTTCTGGACCACTTTAAACTACAAAGCATGTTCGTAAGTTGTTCTTTATAAACGCAAGTCAACCCTTCGTACCCTCATCCGATAAAGTCTTTCGCTCCACCTACCTCCGGTTATTAATATTTCGCTAGCCTACTTCCAATGTTGTTCAAGCTTCGCGTTACCAAGTTTAGTGTGAGGCCGTAATTGGATATCTAACCACGTACTACTACCTCGACTACATTAAAAAAAAAATAAGTAGCTGGAATAATTGATCTATACTTATGCACTTGTATCCCACTATATTTACCCCACGTTACTTAATGTAATGTAACAAATGTAATTGCTCAGTACAGAGGTACTTAATACCGACAGGATGTTAGCAATTTATCGTACGGTCCCTAACTTTCTCAATGCTAAAAACGCGCCGCGATATATCCCATATCACCACACTAAAGTGTGGTGATGCGGGATATCACCACACTATCGCCATTAAAGTATAGCAATATGGAACCATGATCAGGGAAGTGGCGATACGACATTGCCAACACTTTCAAAAGGAAGAATTCCTTAATAAAATTATGCGAGAATTATTTTTATTTTTTTAATGTTAACCCACGTTCCTTGTTCGAAAAATAATTGAAACCCGTGTTTTTTTTTATTAAG
>JAHWFP010191718.1:0-19451 GCA_023313725.1 Lithobius niger | reverse complement strand
GGGACGGAACAACCTTGTAAAAGATATATATATTTAATTAACCTTGTCACCACCGATGTCGGCCTCCTTTCCGCTTTTGCTCCTAACGTTGGCAAGCTCGATCGTATTGCAGCCTCCGATATAAGTAAGGTGAACAGAGCTTAGCATCAGCCACGCCCTGGCTGCTGTGTTTTGTACCATTACATTAGCTCTAAACCAACTTCGGACATGACTTGCCTCTTGTCTGGTACCTAGGCTAAAACGAGCTAAAGCTTTTTGAGTTGTGCTCTCCACCAATGGATTTACACATCCGTCCTAAAGCGTCTAGTTTGGATACCCCTTTTAGAAGTTGTGACGGACGTTCCCGAGACCTTGAACCAGTTGAGCTCATGGTGGAGCTGAGAAAACCTTATAAAAATTCTGCTCTTCACCCGATTGTAGCCGAATCAGCCTTGGACTTAACGTAGACTGCAGCGCCGCCGTATATTGTAGTGTAAATTTTTACGGAAACTATGTAGACTGACTGCCGTTCATTTTGTATTTGCGTCATTAACCTGTATAGAATCGCTCTGTGTTGAATTTTGTTGTTGCAGCTTATTGAACTTGGGACCATTGACTGTCGTGTTGTTATTGTTTTCAGCGCTTATTCAACCGTAAGGTAATTTAGTCAACAAACACACGACATAGTTTGTTATTACAGTTATTATTACTCTTGAGTTCTACAGACCCCAACGTCTGTTGTTTAATCGGGTAACAATGAAGCGTGAATATGACATGTTTACATGAATTATTGTAATTCCTTATTGTAATTGAAGTGTTGCCGGAGCCGCAGTTCTGCGAGATGAATCGCGGCAAACACGTGAAAAATCCTAGTTTTTAGGAAAACCTGGATTAGTTTAAAGTTGATTAGGTTAGGTTAAGTATAGAGCAGCGTCATGTGACGTCATGTTGGCTACAAGAGAGATAGCTGCAAGGGGCACTAGATTAAAATGGAGGGTTAAACAACAGCACTTCTAGTCTAGGCAGTGCTTTGAGAGCGGATTTCATAGGCATAAAAAAAAGTTGTCTTCTCCAATCCCTTATGCTGCTAGGTTGTAATCGGAAAATAAAAGATTCCACTTAATTACAAATGTCAGCAACTGCCAACAAATCTACAAAAAATCACGCGTTATAGGCCTAAGAAATCCGCTCTAACAGCATTGGCTTCAGTAAGACGGCCCTTCTTTTCCCCCTCCAGTGATCCTTGCAGCTAACCCTGTTACTGGCTCCAGCATAGAGTGATCTACATATATAATACGAAGCAGACAGCCAAGTCACCGGCCACGCCATTCCGTCATACAATCAAGGACCCCACCCTGTAGTGCCATCTGTTGACAGGATTCGCCTTCAAATTCGGATTGGGGCACTTTTCTAATGTCTTCGAACAGTTGGCGCCACTTAGCAAACCTGCCATGACCCCGTCTATTGCCGGCCTTAGACTACAAGTTCAGGTTATAACACTTTTTCCAAAGTCTTCGAAGAGATGGTGCCACATACCAGACCTGCCGCACCGTTTTTGGGTTCGCTTTTTCGTATTGTTGTGGTACCAAAGCACCAACAAAGTTTTAGTCGCGTGGACTGTGCCACTGTCGGCGTTTGAGCTAAAAAACAAAAACAACCCGTGTCTACTAAACCAGACAACTTTAAACCAAACGACTATTGGTTCTTAATTTTGAGGCCCCAATGGGAGTTGAATTTTGAGGCTCCAATGGAGTTGAATTGTTTTTAAGTGGGTGGCAACAATCGTTGCTTGCAACAATGTCGCCATGCACGGTACAGAGGTGAATTGTTTCAAAGGATTAACTTAAACATAGGGTTACTTGCTTTTTGAATGCTGGATTTCTCAGGGCTTTTGTTAGCCTTCAGTCAAACACACATATGACTTTTCCGGGGCTGCACCAAATGGGAAATGTCACGGGGCAGCATTTTCGGGGGGTGCGGGAGAGGATGCCAGGGCAAGTGTGTGTGGCTGGCAATGCACGCTACCGAAGTGAATTGTTTCAAAGGATTAACTTAAACATGGGATTACTTGCTTACTGAATGCTGGATTTCTCAGTGATACGGTTTTTTTTTAGCCTTCAGTCAAACACACGCTAGCGACTTTTCCGGGGCTGCACTTAAGGGAAAATGTCACGGGGCGACGTTTTTGGGGGAGAGGGAGGGGCAGGAGTGTGGGGATTGGGGCCTAAAGTAATTGTGGGGGAGAGAGCATATGTGGGAGCCATTCACATGTTCGGTCTTCGGTTTGATAAATTTAAAACCAAAGACCAAACACTTGGAGAGGGGGTATACGATAACGAGTATACAATAATACTACTCTGTGTCACTGCCCTATAACGTTTGGTTAAACAAGTTATATATTCACTCCACGTCGATCCAGGCGTATATTTAACAATTCACTGGGACCAGAGTATTTCAAAACAAACCAAAATCGTCACCTGGACCAGAAATGTAGCCTTTTTTTAACTTTAAATGTGTGATTGTTTTTCAACAACTACGAAAAAAAAAAAAATTTTCCCACATATATTTCTGTGTTTTATCAACATTGTTAGCAACTAATGGATACAATCTGCGACACTGAACGTATGTCAACCTTTAGAATCAGTAAATAAAATATTTGTGTGAATCTAGCACATAACTTTTGGGGAATTATGGGTACCTGTAACGGTTTATGGTATGGTGGATATATTAATATTCCTCTTGTTACCATCGTTTTTCAAAGTAGCATTTTAGAGCCTATTAAAGAAGCGTGCGAGGTTGTAGGATACTGTTGGGAATTTGCCGTGTGTATGTAGGTTCCACAGTTAACAGACAACTGTGTGACCTACTTAAACGAAATTTGGTAGGAATACATTGAATGACAACAACAAAATATTCTGTGAATTGAGTTCGTACGACATACGTAGACATATCGAGCACTTGTGAAGAGATGAAGGAGGGTACAGGTAACTTTAATTAAAATAGGCTGCCTTTAACTTAATCTTTTGGAACACGAGAATGTACACAGTACGGTTGGAAAGCATAGACAGGAGAATATAAATGCAGGAAGTATCCATAATAACTTTGTATTCCACTGTTGGCAGCAGACTGTCTGGGAGAGAAACGGCAGGATTCGACTTGTTCCTGGCTCCAGCCCAGCCCATTTGAATTAGGCCTAACATCTCCAAAATCTTATTTTTCCTAAGTGTTGCTAAGAGGCTTTAACTTCCTGGCACGTGCGAGAACTGGCATGGAGTCGGGAGGCAAGGCACGCAATTTCTACTCCACTCAGCCTTGGCGTGAGAAACAAAATTCCTTCCTTCCTTCAGTTCGTTTTAAACACTTAAGGGCTTCAGAGTTGATACAATGCAGTGTAGTGTTTAATGTATGTTTTTCTCGGAAGTAAAAACGGTCACTCGTTCACAACTGGCCGCATTGGTTCGCAACTCTGAACAAATGGTGGTACATGGGTTAGAATATAATTTTGGGAGACTCCTGGTTTAGGGGAAATTTAGGATAAATGACTAAACCACGAGCCACGGCTGTTGGGCATGACGTGCCTATCATATGACTTGGCTAGTCCATTCAGACGGCCAAAGATCCGCTATTCTCATTCGTCAGTGGAACTCATGATGACATCACGGCAAACAACCATGGCTCGTGTGTAGGGAAGGAATTACGAGTTCAACCAATCGTACTTAGGGCACTTGGAGGGCGCCACGAGTTCGACTTCTGACCACGTCATGCCCTAGGCATAAATTACTTCCATGTTTGGCTGCTAGTGGTACCTAAGGAAATGCCTTTTTTCCCCAACAAACCCAATGACCTGGTAAAAACACTTATTATTATTTGGCTCGGTAATTTGCTTTTAAAATATTCTAAAACAATTCTATGGTCGAAGTGAATGCCTTATTTTCTCCATCATCGCTCAATTTCATAAATAAGATAGGCCTACTCACACAGTCTTGTTAATTTTCAACAGTACTGTCTTCATTACGCCTTCCAAAGGTCAATCTTGGAGGGCCTGATGGAGACAGTAGGGGTACTGCCGAAAACTACCAAGACTGTGTGAGTGTGTTCTTTGTGTAATTGAGCGATTATGGAGGAGAGAAGCCATTTGACTGTTTATTACGAGTTTCATAGTTGTTATCAATGTCTTTAACAAGTCTGTAGTGGAGGAAAAACGGGAAGGGAAATTTTTAAAATTTTTGGGGCATCTGAGCAGTTAGAGAAGAAAAAAAAGTGACTGGGTAAAAAATTTAATGTTTAAGAATTATATTTGAGCCTGTTGTGTTGTGATGGGTGCCACGATGTTATGCTGACCTGTTCGGGGCCATGAGGTGGGGGGTCTGGCTCCATTGTGGTGTCCAGTCGCCCAACTCACTTACCTTGCTGTACTCGGCTGTTAGGGATTTACTCGATACCTGTTTGGTGCTCAGTGGTTTATTTTGGCTCAGTTGATCATGTTGAGGTAATGTTACAGGATCGTCTCTCCTGCTGGCTGCTATTGTGTGAGGATCAATACTCATATATGTGTGGATCAGTACTCCTGTGTGTGTGTGTGCGGGCGAAGCCCCGGAAGCCTGGTGCGTCCTCATCCCAAGGCAAGGCCAGCTGGGAGCGGAAGGTTCTAGTAACAGTTGTTTATCATTAATACCGGCAACTGACATTTGCAGTGGTAATTCGAAGTCATAATAAAAGCAAAACATACCTTACTACACTGTGGTTGTAAGGCGAATGGAGTACTGTTCACCTTTTAAATTTTCGGTGATTAACGATCACGTTCAGAAAACAAAGGCTTCCACTAAAACTCGAGCAAGTTAACACATTTGAAATTTGCTTAATAAACAGCGTGTTTGCTAACAAAATTAAACTCCCCCAAAAATACGGATACAAATTTGGGCCCAATTATAATGTAGCACCGTCCTGTCCCACATACCCCTAGCGCGTAGCCTAGCATGTGAAAAATAATGCAAATAAGCATATTAACTAGGCTTAGACTAGGCCTAAGAAAGAAAAGTTTGCCATAACGGTGGAATTAAAACTTGGATTGGTAAGCGGGAACATGTTTTTTTTTTTTATATATATATATCCAAGAGTAAAACTAGCTAAACGTGTGGTTGCCTGTCTGTATCTGGTTCTTAGTTTTGTATAGTAGCATCATTTTGCTGCCGTAGGAGAGGGCCAATAAATACAGTAGTGGTGCCACTGCCAACAAGTAAGAGATTATGCCTCGCCCTCACCTTACAATAACGCCACAAAATGAGCAAAAAGGAGAAAAAAAACGTTAGGTCGGGGGGATCAAGTAGGGCCGGTTGGGTTATAACAACTGAACTTTTTTTAGGTGCTATTCGCATTCCTATCTTTGGCAGATCTACGATACTAACATCTGAAAGGTAATAACAATACCGGTAATCCGGTATCCTTAAAGACAGTGCAGGATATTGCAATATCAATATTTTACAGAAAAATTTTATTGTATAGGCTAGTTGGCTGCTAGCATTCTGTGGTGCATTAGTCTACATATTTCATAGTAGGTGGCATAAATGTATCCTAATGGAGATGGTTATTCTGTTCTTCAGATCTTTTAAAAATGGAATATGATTGACGATAGCAGAGATGTTTATCGTTGCTGTAGGCTTTAAAATTGCTACAGTAATAAAGCTGTGTCGAACCGTTCTTGCTGAACAGATCCTGTCTCAGCAAAAATCGGTATCCTTTCAAAATGAAGAAAGTTATTGTTGATCATGAAAACCAATTTCTGATCCTGTTATGAATGTAAAAGAATAGGCACCAAGGCATTCTTCATGTAAATGCCTCAGTTACCCTCGACGACTCTTTGCAAATCCAAACAAACACCCGTTGTAGCATCTACGAAAGTCTACAGTTTTATATCTCTTCCTTCTAATTAATTAATACACAACTGTGGTGTTAATCCAAGGCCAGGATTTTATGTTAACCCCCACACCTCTTGCTCCTAGAAAAATTACGCAGTTTAGCAGTAAGTTCTTTCTGTTTTATTTATTTTTTTATTTTTAGTTTTTTTGGGGGGTGGGAGGGGGGGGGGTGGAAATGCGTACCCTTTACTCTTGTTTGCGTAGTACATAACGAATTCGCAAACAAGAATAACAGTACTGATTATCGTTTGTAATATGTATGTGATTTAACTTTTTTAACTCGAGCAAAAAAGTTAAATTACGTACATATTAGAAGGGATCAGAGCTATCAGGAGGGATATAAGTTGGAAGGGTGTAAACCAGAAATTTACTGACATAATTTTCCATCTAGCCAAAACACTATGTAATTTTTCCAACTGATTTGACGACTGGCAAAAAATTATGTAATTTTGGTGATTGATTCGCCAACTGGCCAAACATTGGGGGGTGTGAACCCCCCCCTAAAAACGTCCCTGGAAGGGATTATCAGTATTTTTTTCTTGTTTGCGAATTCATTATTTACTAGACCAGCTAGACTAAAAAAAATAAGTATTAAGTATATTTAGTACCCTGTCGCTTACTTTTTTTTTTTTTTACACGTACTGTACCTCTACGTGGAGTTTGTGTGAACATTCTCTTACATAGGCTAAAGCGCATTAACACTTTATGAACAAGAACGTATTGGGTTTTGGGATTTAGTTTCAAACATGAACAGGTTCTCATTCACCCAGTGGGAAAATGCTTCTGGGAAAACCAAGAGAGATGAGGGAAACATCGTTAATTTTCGTACTATGAAATGCCATTTCGTCAACAAAACTCGGAAAAAAAATTCCGGAAAAAATTACCGCTCACTTTCACAATCAAGACAAGAGCTCTGTCCACCGAATTTTCGATAGCTGGATAAATGTGCTTGTTCATCGAATTGGAGCGGAAAATGTAGAAAGTCCGAGCTACATCCTTGAGGCCCGAAAAAGATGGTAGTTCAAGCTATCAAAAATTTGCTGGACAAAGCTGTTGTCTAGATTGTGAAAGTGTGAGGTAATTTTTTCTGAGTTTTGTTGAAGAAGAGGAAAACTTGTAAACGTGTTGCCACCCCACTGACCCTGTTTTGCGTTCTGCCGTCCTGGTAACCACATTACCTGTTTAACATATCAAACTTCTTGCATCTACATTGAATGATACTGGTTTAGTAACAAAGATCGTAAAAGAAATTTCTTACCTACAATTTGAAAAGTGCAGAAAAATTAGGTCGGTACGTGGTATACAGTTTTACATTATGCGTACTATGTCTTGAAGTGCAATTCAGTAATTGCCGCTTGGTGTCTTTTTTTTTCTTAGTGTGGGTGTCATTACTGAAAAATTACCATTTTTATTTCTTGCAGGTAACCAAAATGCGTAGTTCAACAACATGCTTGTTTGTTTTTATTGTGTGGGCACTCTTTACAAGTACCGAATGTGAAAGTCACAAGCGTGTCAAACGTGGAATGTGCACTGATGATGTGTACTGCACGGACTATACGTCATCCGAAATGCGATACTGTTGCAAGCGTTTCAGAGTGTGTTGCAGGTAAAATATTATTTACAGCAGTACCCTAGTTATCCAAACCGTTGGGTAACCTGAATGCCCATTTGCAGAATAAAAATTAAGAAATTGGCAAACATTTTCAATTTTCGTATTCTCAAGTTGTTAAGATTTTGTTTCCCATTTCATCCAATTTTGAAATCCTTTTGGAGGTTGAAGTACAGTCCCCCAAACAGAAATCCAACTCGTGTCTTTGTTTTGCATGTAAATTCATATCCGAACTTAGTTTCAGTGACTTTGTATCAACTGGTTACCGGTGTTTTCAACTTTGTATAACCAAGGTTCTGCTGAAATGCTGCCCTTTTTTGAAGTTTTTGTTTACTGTGGGTGTAAATACGGTAATAAATTTGAACTGAGCTGAGTAGGCAGTTTGTACGCGAATGTGGCTAACGGGTTCTAACCCGTACTAGTGAAATACAGTTCCCGTAAAAATGTTATAACTTTACCAATTTCAACTTTACAGTATACCAAATTCAGCGTCTCGACAACAGCTTTCTGTTAAGAGCACATTAAAAGTTAAGATCTTAAATGGTTATATTCGAAAACCAAACCGGGAAACCATTTGAATTCATGGCCTCACATTGGCTTTTTAACATTCACACAAAAATGAAAAAGAGTTTGAACTTGAGCTTGTTTATCAAATAGTGGAATTCGACTGATACTTGTGTTGCAAACTCGACTTGACTCGGAATAAATTATGTTTATGATATGGTGCTTTTGAGCAAAATTTACCAAGCAAAAATTAAACTTAGCCATGATTGCCAGTGAAGAAATATCCCCCAAGAACATTACCAATTTATGATTTAGGATCCTTTAGTCATACCTGCATTGTTTTCCTACACGAGGCAGAAGCGTGCTTTGGCAAACACACATCAAGTGTCACAATGAAAGTGGAAAGTACTGAAGAAGAACTTAAAATTAGGCTTGTTTGTCCCACACACGGCGTGTTACGACTTGAAATTTGTGTTGTTGTTCGCAATACTTGTTGCTAACTCTGTGTGAATATACTGGGAGACCAATACGAAAGTATCTTGGATCATTTCCTGGGTGAGGTGCACAGGGGATATTTCTTCGCCATCATGCACACTTCATTTTAACTTTTTTCATAGGCCTAGTCAATTTTATTAACAGTTTTTTTTTTCCCTGCCATCTTGTCGGTGGTTTAAGAAGAATGTAAAATAATTTAAAATATAAAAGGAAAAATTGCAATCGTCGCGTAAGCCCCACGGAAGAGAAAATGTCACAGTGGCTCTTCTTGCTGTACCCTAGAGAATTAGGAATTGGAAATCGGATATCGGTAATGTTTGCTATTGAAGAACAGGTATTTTTTTAAGCTATAATGATGTTGCCACACGTCATAATTAACCAGTAAGGCCAAAATGTTCGTGCTAAAATTATAATAATAGTTCATTTAGTTCTTGTGTTGTAGTGCTCAAAGCAGTGCAACAATCAGTTACGATCAACAATGATAAAATTGGAATTCTATATGCAGAAAAGGGGAGCTAAATTTGCATAACTTTGATGATACAACCAGCGTTTGTTTAATACTTGCATTTCTACTTGGATAGCATGTTTACTACAAATTGTAGCAGGCAGTCTTTTTTTTTTAATCAAGTGTATCGTGAAACTTGAATTAAGCTTGAATCGGGGGGGGGGGGGGGTCGATAATTTTTTTCCATTAAACCTATATCAACAAAATGCATTTTCCAATAAAATGTGTTATTTAAAAATCGGGTACTGGCACCCGAGAACTATGATACCAGATACCGCCTCATTCATAAGTACCGGAGAAAACCGAGTACTGGGATACTAAGCGTGGTACCGGCACTGACTGAAAAATTTCTGGTACCACCCAACACTACCTTGTTGTAACTCCTGCTTCGTGTTGCATCACTTATCACAAGACTGTTTGGTAGTGAAGTTGGTGGTTTTCGCTTGACGGTTTCAGGCCAGTTGATTTGACATCACCAAAATCTTCTTACAAAAGAAACGCTTAGAGGGTTACGTACATTCCCAACCTGGGCAACAAGTGGCATGGAGCCGGCAGGTAAAACAGCGATTTCTACCTCAGGCACCCTTGGCTTGAAGACATTAGCTATCTTCCACGCATCAGGGTCATTTCAGTGCTGCTGCTTGACTAAAGCAATTTAATATCAATTAGCTCTCACCCACCAAGATCTCTAGACAGACTGTTTCGCCCTTGTTTGGGCTCGTCAGTAGAGAATACTTTGTGGATGAGAGCTAGGCTACGCTTGCTAGGGCAAATGACAAGGGCGAAACGAATGCAAATTCAACAAGCAAAATAGCAGAAACTTCTGCTTGTGTGGGGCTCCATTCAACTGAATGTTTGACACCCGGGCCTAGGACAATTTTACCAATTGATCATTTAAACCGTATTCGTTTCGCCCTTGTCATTTGCCCTAGCAAGCATAGCCTAGCTCTCATTCACAAAGTATTCTCTGCTGACGAGCCCAAACAAGGGCGAAACAATCTGTCTAGAGATCTTTGTGTGCGAGAGCTAATTTATATTAAATGATCAACTGGTAAAAATTGTCCTAGGCCCGGGTGTCAACCATTCAGTTGAATGGAGCCCCACACAAGCAGAAGTTTCTGCTATTTCGCTTGCTGAAACCGTATTCGTTTCGCCCTTCAATCAAGAAGACCAAGAAAAAGAAGCATTCTCACAGATCGTTCTCTTTCAAGACGCATCACTCTGTACGAAATTCCTCTTGGTTTATCAGCATGCTCATCCATGAACTCGGGCTGTCCTTCACACAAGCATCAACGTTTGTCAAGCACTCGCCATAATGTACCGTGCTGTACAGTAATTCAAGTACAAGTCAGCAACCAACAAGCCACTTCATCATCATACAACAGTTTCTTCACTCAAGATTGGACAACCTACACCATGTTTCACCATTCCCGTCCGAGTTTTCAATTTTCGGGCAGCTATCCAAGATGGCCGTTCCTTCGTCTTGAAGCCCCTCTCCAGTTGCATCTGCTCAACAATGGTGTGAACGGGGCGAGGGATAATCGTCTAACTGGAAAATCGCATAATTGGAAGAACGTATACCGTATAACAGTATAACGGAAAGTCGTCTAACAGGAAATTTGTATAATGGAAAACCGTCTAACTGGAAATTCGTATAATGGATTATCGTCTAACTGGAAATTCGTATAATGGATTATCGTCTAATGTCCCTGCCTCCCTCGCGCTGCCGCGCTTGCTGCAGCTATACATATAACATCAGAAACCGCAGTTAGACGTTGATCCAGTTAGACGTTTATCCATTATACGATTATCCATTATACGATATTCCGTTTAGATGATTTTCCATTATACGATATTCCTTTTAGACGATTTTCCAGATTTTTTATTTATGCAAATATTAGACAGTTATCCCATTAGACGATTTTCCAGTTAGACGTTCGTCCGACGCCCCGTGTGAACTACCCTTCACACGATCTGCCTCTGTCCTCAAGTCAAGCACAGTCATTTTTTGAATCATGCTGTCCATGATTTCAAAAACAAGATCAAGCCATCCAATCTGTAATTGCATTAATCATCCCTTGTCATTCTTTCACTCTTGGGCTACATATTCCTTGTCATCTCGCAATCAACACCAAGCTTCAACATGGCAAGACAGCCTCCGTCCTCAGCATGAAACTGAAATTGTGGACGTGACACATCCCACACTAATCTTGCTTCGGTATCTGTTTTTTAACGACTCTCACGTCAGAACGCAACAACTCATGATCGAAGAAAAATCCCAATTAATTCTCTTACAAGTCTCAAACCATTCGTTGCTTCTTGATCCTCACCCAAGCCTGTGTTCGTCCCCGAATATGTCATCCCCCGATCAAGCAGACTGGGTCACGCCAAAACTCAACGGAACCCCGATGAGCACGGCACGCACAACGATTCTTCCTTGCCCAACGTCATGGACATGGATTCACGGGTGTCATCCATGATTGTCAACACAAAATCAAGCCTCCTCATCCTAACTCCCTTGTCTTCTCTATCTCTCATCTCAAAGTTCATGAGTTCATGAGTTTTTCTCCATCCTCATTAAAGTTCCTGTCCTCGGATATGACATCCTTCGTTACCAGATTACACCAATTCAGGATTCATACAAACCCCGAAGGAACCTTCGCCCAAGATGGTGCTCCTTCACCCTCTTTGCCTTTGGCTGGTCTATCCTGAATCGTAACGACCCAGAACGATCGGTAAAACAACGTTCCTCTTCAGTCCGTAAGTCAAGAACATGCACTCACGGACTGTGCCATTCGAGCTTCTCAACATCAGGCACTTAACACGCCTCACTCAACACGCCGTCATCAGCCAACTGTCATCCACACTTTCTGGGCTGGATTGCAAATTCTTCGCCATCCTCGAGCAGGCATCAAAGAACTTTCTTCATCATCCTTTACATTCATCTGAATTACGGATAGCCACACAAATTTTCCATTGCCCATCCGCACCAACCATGAAAAGATGCCACAACCGCCCGAAATGCTCCTTTACATCATAAACAACAGTTGCTTCCGCTTCAGCCTGCTGTCCCTCACCAGCCATCATCACAGCTAATTCGGAACATTTAAGCATCTCCCTTCTGTTGCAGATCGCCTTTGCGCATTGAATCTGCCGAGACTAGTCGCAGATGGCCGCAATGCATTAAAACCTGCCGAAAGAATGTCTTTCCCGACACAACCACAGCCTGACCACTGTTCTACAGCTCCACTACCATCCTGCCCTTCGCAAACTACCTACCGCAGTCTCAACCCTTCCACTGCGCTGAAGCCGACTGTCATTACAACTTCCTGACACACATCTTTTACAACAGGTGGCCCTTCCCAATAACCAATGTAACCACCAACTGTAGTCATTTCCTTCGTCACAAGGCACAGCCCTGCAAGCCCACATTCACTTGCTTAACAGACGAAAAATTGAGCTAAATGAACGAAAATTTGAAAAGGGAACACTCTGAATTTCAACCAAAGCAACCTGCGCACCAATTGTCATGATCTGTGACAGCCGCAGAAAACGCTGGTTTCATCATAAAAAAAAAAGAAGGCTTCCTTCATGCCTGTCACGAACCTCCCCGTTTCTTTGTCCTTCAAATCGGAAACGCAACACATCTCCAAGACGACCTGTGCTTCTCACCCCTCATCAAGCAATCGTGGTCGACCGCCCATCCACACAACATTCCTTCCCTGAGTGGGACCCATCCATGGTCCTCTCCTGCCTCACAGGACCATGTTTCAAACCCCTCCAATAACATCACCTGCCTTTTCCTGACTGACATGACCGTTTTTTTAACACTAACATCCAGTCCTCGCTGAACCGAAATGGAAGCTTGCCAGTGTACCTCACCTGCAAGCTTCACACAGGAATGCCACAACACTGCCAAATCAATTGACAAAGATCCACAAACTCCCAGAGGTCGCATCTAGTCATTCTTCTCACCCCTCTCTGAGTGGATTAACGATCACCTTCGCTGACTCAAAACAACTCGGGTCAAGCCTGTCGCCCATAATACTCCCCCTGACGGCAGCATCACTCGCAGTGACAACAACATCAGTGGCACAACACATGAACTCAAGACATGCTGCATCTTGGACTTTCCACGAGTGACATTGGCATCCACAACAATTCAAGCAGCCTCACAATGAAGTCATTCAACACAAACCATCACTCAAGACCGACATAAACTCAAGAAATCGGATTGCATGGTCTGAGACCCATCATCACTACCAGACATGTCATCCAATCCCCCTTAAGCAGTGAAACAGACACCGACAAGACTGGTGTCTTGAAGACAGACGTCCCATGCAGATGTCCTGAAGCAGAAGCATGAATCATTCTCCATCTCGGACAACCACTTCCATGGATTAACTCAAATTGTCAATTTTCTGTTTCATGTAGTGCGAAGGGTAATCTTTTTGGGGGAAGCCAGCTCATAACCCTAGGATACTTGTCAAGGGTGCCCACCACCTGAGTTGACGGGGTCTACTGAAAATGCTACAAATTTTCAGGTATTGTATATTTCCGAACGGCAAAAGAAACAGTATTTTGCCGGCCCTCCTGCCTGGCCGGCTGAAAATTGTTTCTGTTGCCTAATATGAATTATATAATACCTGAACCCACCCTACCTCCCCTCTTGAGTCACCACTTGACATATCGAGAGGGAAAAGATGGCGGGCCGGTCTCGCCCGAATGCTTTTATAGAGGATCCTGGCGCATGCGCAGGAGGGGTTACGCAAGCTGGCCGTCTCAACGCAACTTTAAAACTCCAGCAAGAGAAGCATACTTCAGGGAAGAATGCTACAAATTTTCAGGTATTGTATATTTCCTATTAGGCAACATAAACAATTTTCAGCCGGCCAGGCAGGAGGGCCGGCAAAATACTGTTTTTAATGTATGTAATCCAAGAAATGAAGATCTGGGTTGAGACCTAGAACAAAAGATGGAACATGGCGTGGTATTATGATATACTACAGCATTGGTATTTTTGTGCCACTCCTGGCTACACCGTTCCTTTTCCCCCATCTTTAACGTTCAGGATGATGATTTAATTTTATGGCTGGAGTCATGGCTCCCTACTATAGACAGCTTCATGAGGGATAGGCTGTTTTTCTTCATCCTAAAATAACGTGTAGCAGAAAAGGGAAGAAGGTATCGGGGTTCCAAGCAAGCCATTTTTTGCAAATATGCATTCCGTTTTGTCAGGATTGGCAGGATTTTGACATGCGACAGGTTTTATCCGTCATGTCTAAAATCCCTTTTTGACACATAGTTTTTGACAATACTGCATTTTAGTCACACCAAAAAATGTAAATATATAAATAAATGAGAAATTATAACGATTCAAACCTGTTTACTGGAAACATAATTGACTAATTTTGGGAGCCATTTTGCCACAATGTTTTTTGGTCTAGTAATTAGGTCTAGTCAGTCACTCCGTTGAAATTGTCTCACACTGTTTAAGAATCCATTGTTATAATTAAAATTAAAGAACTTTGAAGAAGAAATAAGATGGCCGGCCCGGTGAGGCGGTTCTTATTTACGTTGCGACAAAAGGGCGTACTGACAAAAAGGGAGATCGATTCAGGACTTGTGAGTGACCAAGTGTACAATGTGGTTTGTGGTCTGGCAGCAGAAGTAGGAATTGACAAAAGTGATTTGCAGCTGTACGGAGTGTCAGGAGGTAAGATAATTGATGAGGACTTAGCCTTGGAAAGTTTTATGGATGGTGTGGACAATGGGTCAAACAATGGTGTTGACAACAATGGTGTTGACAACAATAGGAGTGGTAACAATGGGAAACTGGGTAAAGTGCGTAATGGTGTCTACAAAAAGTTTGTGGACGAGGCCTCGTCAGTAGTGGACCCAGTGGTGGATTTTCTTTTGGATAGTGTGGTTCCCGTTTCTCGGTCAGTATCATATGCTGGAGCTGTTGTAGGATTGAATTCAGTCGATGAAAGAATGGACTCAGTGGATGTTTTGGGGAGTGATCAACAGACTGGTGATCCGGACTTTGAGTTAGACCCAGGAAATCGTGACTTGGCGTGGCTCAAAAAACTTTACCGTGGAGGTCTAGCCAATATTTCAATGGTGAAATCTCTGATTGTGATCGCAGACCAAGCTGGGAGGCCATTTATTGTTCAGCATTTGCGGGACGCCCTAGTGAAGATTGTTGACTTGAAGTCCGTAGTGGCAATATGTGCTATGCGTGCGAATAATGTTTACCAGGTGGTTTTTTCGGATGTAGAAGCAAAACAAAAAGTCAAAATGGTGGGTGTTCTGTCACTGCATGGTTTCCGTGCAAGAGTGCATGACTTGTATGAGCGGATTATCCCAATAAGGGCACACTGGCTGCCTTTTGAGGTAGCTGACAGGGATATTGGGCAAGCTTTGGTGAATTACGGCACTATTGTTTCTTTTAAGCATGAACTTCATAGTGCTCAAGGTGTTCGTCATTGTTTTACTGGTGTTAAGTGTCTGTCACTAAAGCTCAGGTCGAGTGTAACGTTGGGGGAACTTCCTGATACCATCACGGTTAGATGCATGCCTGCACTTTTAGTTGTTCCGGACCGTCCCCCACGTTGCCTAAGATGTCGTTTGAGAGGTCACGTGAGGAAATTTTGTTCCAGTGTGTTCTGCGAAGTGTGCGATTCGTTTGTGATGCGGGACTCCTTGTGTGCTCACTTGCGTGTGGTTCAGCCTTCCGCTTCTGCAGCGGATGCTGGTGCTGCGCCTAATTTGTTGCCAGACTTCCCCCCTCCACCTCCGCCTGTGCTCTTGCCCCCACCTGTTACCTCTGTGCAGTGTCCTTCGGCTACCCCTATGGTTATCCCTGGGGTGTCATCTGTGGTTACGGTACCGAAGTCGGTGGCGTCTTCATCTACCAGTGAGTCTGAGGGTTGGACTCTGCCAACCCGGCGCAGGAAGGCCTCACGGAAGTCGTCGTGCTTGGCCAGCTCCCCTCCTTCGTCAAAGTTTCAGGCGGGGGATAATAGATTTGCTGTGCTTGATGAGGTGTAGTGTGGGAGTTGAGTGGTGTAGGCCCAGAAGCTGGTGGTGCACTTGGGGGCTGTAAGAGTGCTCCAGATTCTTGTGTTGTTTCTTCAGAGTCAGTTACGGATCTGGTGATGGATGTTAGTTTAAGTGCAAACAGTATTGTTGTTGATTCGTCCCAGTTGTCTCAGTCTTCCCATTTTGTGATGGGAAGTGCAGCACAAGTTCATGGAGACAGTTTTAGTTTGGATGGAAGTGGTGATGATGTGGCCATTCTGTTCGGGCCTTGCGGTGCTGTGCCCTAGTTTTGTATATGTAATTTTTGTTGCTGGAGAGTTTGTAACTGTTGTAGTTAAAAGAACTTCCTTTCGTTCATTTTTTGCACATGGAACACCAGGGGTGTTTATAATAAGTTCCATAAAGTGGAGAATCTTTGTTTGCGGACCAGTGTTTTGGGTTTGCTGGAGGTTCGCCTTCCCCCTGGTGTTCTTTTGTCTTGTGATGGTTATGTTACCTTTTCTGGTGGGATTGGGTCGCATGTGCAGATGCTGGTCAATGCTGCTGTACCGTGTGTGGGTGTAGAAACTCGGGGCTGCCCGGGAATCGATTCCTGTGTGGTGAGGGTGTGGAAAGATGTGGAGTGGGTTACATGTGTTGTGGTGCATGTCATTGGGGGTGTAAAGCAGGGTGATTGGGTTGGGTGGGTTAAGTCACTCCCCCGGCCTTTTGCTATTGGGGAAGACTTTAATGCGCATCACTGGAGCTGGGGTAGTGCAAGGTGTGACACGAGAGAAAGGATGTTTGTGTCGTCTCTGGACGAGTTAGGTCTCGCTGTACTTCATAATGGGTCGCCAACCTTTGTTAGGCGGTATGGGAGTACACTGCATGAGTCTGTTATCGACATTTTTCTGTGTTCTTTGGGTCTTGCTGGTGAGCTCTCCTTTGGGGTGATGACCTCCGAGGGAGTGATCATTTCCCTGTTGCACTCATCCAGGGGAGCGACTGGAGTTTTTGGTCTTCTGGGGGGAGTGTGCCTCAGAGGTGTCCTGTTGATACTAGGTCTCTTCTTGGTGACTTTGCCCCATGGATGGCCAAGTGGTGTAGTCCCAGCAGTGTCTCTGGCGGTCGTGTTGGGCCCGGTTATAGGGGCCGGAGGCAGCCAGTGTGGTGGACGAGGCTCTGCACCATTGCGGTAAAGGATAGGCGTAGTGCGTGGAGGAGGTTTCAAAGACAGCCTTCTGACTATAACTGGTATTGTTTCTGTGGGATATCTGCTGAGTCTCGTTTTATCCTTCGCAGGGAAAAACTTCAGTACGGCCGGCGACTGTGCGAGAGCATCTCTAACAGCAGCCATCCTGCCAAGGTGTGGAGTTTGTTGCGTCCACTGGACAGCCGTTCCATGGTCTCATGGGTCTTGGGTGATGATGGTGCGGTGTTGAGGGGTGCTCGGATGGCAGAAGAATTCAACCGTAACTTCTCCGCTGTGTATGGGTCCCCTCTGGGTCCCAGGCCGAATCCGAGGGTCTGCGGTGAGACGGTGGCGCAACCTGATAGCCCGTTGGGTATGGTCGAACTGGATGCTGCTATTGCGTCTTGTAAGGTTGGTAGATCTCCTGGAATTGATAGAGTTTCATACAGGCAACTGTCTGAGCTTGGGTGGGAGGCCCGTGCCGACTTAGTCTCTTTTTTTCAGTCTAGGTTTGAAGGTGCGGCAATCCCTGAGGCCTGGTTGTTTTCTATTCTGACCCCGGTCTTGGGCCGGGGGAAGGTGAGGTCTTCAGTTGTTAGTTATAGGCCCATTGCCCTGCTTTCGTGTGTCCGCAAGGTCTACGAGCGTGTGCTGGTTAGACGTCTAGAATCCCATCTAGAGTGTGGTGGCTTGCTTTTTGACAGACAATTTGGCTTCCGCAAACACAGGAGTGCGCAGGATGCCATCCTGTTTCTCGAGTCTAGCATAAGGGAAGCCTGGGTCAACAACTGTATCGTGGTTGCAGTCTTTCTGGACATCAAGGCAGCGTTTGATACGGTTGACCTAGACTGGGTCAAAGCAGCACTGCGTGGTATGGGTACTGGCGAGCGGCTGTTGATGGCCTTCTTATCTCTCCTGCGCAACAGGAGCTATGCCACCAGAGTGAGTGGGCACTGGTCAAGTGTTGGGTGTACTGGTCGGGGCCTGCCGCAAGGCAGCTGTTTGAGTCCGCTACTCTTTGCAGTGGCCATCAACGAGATCTTGACAGAGCTTGCTCTTACGACCAACATTGTGGCATATGCTGATGATGTTGCTGTTTGGGTGGTTGGGCAGGATTTGCCTTTGCTCCTCGGGATGCGTGAGGCGGTTGTGGCGAAGGGGCAGGAGCTCCTGGCTGCCAGGGGCCTGTCTTTGTCGCCGAATAAGACAGAACTTGTGGTCTTTTCGAGAGGTCCGTTTGTACCAGCGTCTTTGCACGTGGGTTCTGTAGTGGTGAATGCCTCTTCAAGTGTTCGCTACCTGGGTGTTCGCTTGGATCGTCAGTTGGCCTGGACTGAGGAGGTCGCGTTTGTTCGAGAGACTTTAGCCATTAAACACAGGATGCTTCAGGCCATTTCTTCAAATAGGCTCTTGGCGAAGCGGTCGATCCTGTCTACTTTTTATCGTGTGTATATCAGGTCTTCCGTGGACTTCCACCTACCTTTCCTGGCCACGAGCAGGAAGGCTTCTGATGGTGTCCAGGTGGCGGTAAATACTTGCTTGCGCTCGGTCACTGGGTGTTTGCCTTCCACCCCAGTTTCGGCGCTTCTGGTTGAAGCCAGTGAGCAACCGGTCTGGTTGAAGCCAGTGAGCAACCGGTCTGGATTAGGGCCAGGGAGCTTCTTGCCTCGGTTTGCCTTCGGGCTGTGGCTAGCGGAGAACCGATCCCCTGGCAAGAATTTTGTGGGACTACAGCTCGCTTGACCCTCCTGTGAGGCAGCTCCTGGGAAATTTGCGTCAGTCCATGTTGGTGCAGCCTGCATGTCCCTGGGTCTGGTGTGAAAGATTGACGGAGGTTTTTAGACTTGATCGTCGTCCTGTGGACCAGGAGGTTAGAGGGGGTGGGATTCACATTTATTGTGATGCCTCCTTCTTCCGGGAGACCTGGTCTGGTGGCATTGGTGTGTTTGTGGAAGAGTTTAAGCTCTGTCTCTCGCGGCGGCTGCAATTTGTTCCCTCGAGTTTTGTGGGTGAATTGGTGGCATTGTCTGTCGCTCTTGATGTTGGTCTGGAGCTGGGTGTGCCCCACCTTACGGTTTTCTCGGACTCTGCTTCTGCAATTTGGTTTCTGAGGTAGTCCTTCCGTCTGCTTAGGGTACATCACCCTTTGGCTTTCGAAATCGGCATGAAGCTTCGTCGAGCCGCTGGGGAGGGCTGTATCATTGAGGTTCGGTGGGTTCAGGGACATGG
>JAHWFP010191716.1:0-20357 GCA_023313725.1 Lithobius niger | reverse complement strand
ACAGTCAATACAGCATTCTCAATCGGCTGCGAGTCGAAATCGAAAAGTGACATCTGTCGGCATTAATTTCTGGGCGTTCCAGCAAAACAATGGCGATCTCCGTGCCGTGTTTTGATGATGCAGTAATTAAATTGTTATATCGGACGACAGTAACGTATTCTTACCGGAATTCTTGTGTTTAGTTATTGTGTAAGTGATCCAAAAGTCAAACATGCATGTCAAAATAGATGTAGTTGCCCTTGGATGCAAACCTATTTCGGTTGCCTTTTGGACTTAAATGTCAGACTGCCTGAACAAGGAATCGAACCAACGACCTTTGAAACCAAATGCCGGAGTCCTACCGCTCAGCCATATTGACATGGCCATTATTATTTGATGTCTGAGAATTAGTTTATTTTCTAGGCAATACCTGTTTGAAGAAGAACAGACACCCAATTCCACAGATTGTCATATACATCAATATCCGGATCAAATTGATGATCATTCCTGAATCGTGAAGATTTCCACACAAACGTTATGACGCTTGTTAAAACTAAAAGACACACGACCACACATGACAGCCAAACCATCCAAGAAAACGGTTGGAGGAAAAGCAAGAAACTGAACTCATGGCGTGTTGAGTCCGGTCTTCGTATGACTAAGGATATTTCCTCAGTAGTAATGGGGACAGAAAATTTCACAGCCTCAGCTCTTTCAGGTGTTAGGCTTAAACCAACAATCCCAACGTCAACTTCCTGCAATGAGGAAAAAATATGAACATTCATTATCGCCCTAAAAAATAAATCGTCAAAAAAAGCAATGAATTTCAATTTTTACATCAATCGGTTTCAACCACTAATTGAAAGAGGCATGTCTTTATTTTTCCTTTTCCGTATATAATAATTTACGATCTAATATTCTTGAATAATGATTGTAACTATTGTTGTGTTCGTGTTGTATTTTTGTTTCGATTTTCGATTTTTATATTTTAATTAAGAATTCCAAAACCCTGTCGCCCAGTTTTATTCATTTACGAACTTAACTCCAGAAATCATAGACACAAACTAATGTGAAAATTTGAAACGTCAATCAGAAAATGGGTTCAAAAGATTTCATGGGTACAGACATGAAACAGACCCAAGCCAAAAATGACAAGCTCCATTGCTTCGCATTGCTCATCATTGAAAGGCTGTTTACATGAGTTTCCTCGGGAAATTGACCTTGTTGATGCGGTTCTGCAAATCCTAAACAACTAGAACGTCATTTTTTTCAAGAGCAGTGCCACACGGAAGATCAATCAAAAGTGTTCCATGGAACAAACGCGTTTATGTGGGATGGAGCAAACCTATATCCAGACCTTAAGGTCATTCACACAGGATGGAATAAAATAAAATGAAACATTCGGATCTTGCCGTATTTCTCCCACCTAACAGATGAACCTAGATGTCTGTGACGTTGAAATATGTAATACATCTGGCCGAGTAAAGATAGGAAAGGAAGATGGCTGTTTTTGCGTAATTGTGTGCCGAAACTATCTCCAATCCTGTGTACGAAAGTATTACTGTCAATTGTATATACACCGAACATACAGTATGACACCACGCCATTCAGCTATGGCCAGGAGTACTATAGAAAAAATGTAGTCATAAGCTGCTCCGAATATAGATTTCATTAATAAAATCTCTGGTGGGGTACTGGAGTACGACGCCAACAGGGCTAAATTAGGGCACTGAAGGGTCATATGGTAGAACAATATCTTAAAGTAAGTCATGTTCAGAATGAGATGGTAATGTAGTGATTCAGTTTGCAGATGTATTTAATTTTTCGTCTGACCTACACTGAAGCTGTCAAACTTGGGCATACTTGGGGCAATAAGTTAAATGGAGTTAGGGTCAAAGCAGACTTCAAGTTATAGCGGGCTTGGGGGCATTACTCGGGAAATTCAAGTTAGGTTGGCTGAAATTGTCTTTTAGAAGTAACGACTTGTTTATGCTTCCGCTGTTTGTACGGGAATAATCTTTCTCAACGGAAGTAGATAAGCCTCACGTGCAATAACAATGATGGTAAATTTTATATTTGATGTTTGCAATACGACTGTGCTTACATTGTTGGAAAGTGTGTTTGCTTACGATTTAACAACCTTCTCAGTCGAGTCATCACAGAAAAAGTCTTGAATTGCGAATTGTAGGTCCCAACATTAGTAATGCAGAATCTGTGGTACTATAGTGGCTGGGAAGGCCTGAAGAATACACTACTGGCTCCGTACGACATTGTGAAGTGGTAGAAACATTAAGTAGAACAAAATATTAGTCGTAACATGCAATAATGATGTGGAATAAAGTGCGCAATGATTTTAAGGATTTTGACCTTTGCATTTCCTAATGCTTAGGGGTCCAACCACTGGACTTATTGATGTTACATATTCTAGCTTATGAGATTTATGGTTCTATTGCTAATCTGTCTAATGTTTTCACAAACGATAATGCTACATGTGTGGCTGACACACAGTGCCACCAACGTCAACTACAACCCTGTTTAGTGTTATACCTTGTGATCTCTGAGTAATACTACCGAAGGCCATTTTAATAAATGCATCGTAGTAAGGCACCTAGCTTACGAGTTTGTTCTGATGGCATCATGCTGATTGCTGCTCAAGAAATGCAGCTAAGTTACAACACTAACCTTTAATCTGGCATAATGACTTTTAGCAATTGAAAAAATTCCCATATGTGCATTGGTCATTATGCAATTCAAACCATCAATCTGCGGGTTACGAGATGAGACCCACTTACAAAGTTCGTGAGACACATTGGGACTTTTTATCTGCTTGTAGTATGTGCAGCCCACAGGATATTATGCCAGATTAGGTGTGATGATTTAGGTCCCTCCTAAGAGATCAATAGGAGAGACCTTTTTCGGTTGAAGGTATGAATTGTGCAGTGGGCATTGTTAGTCACCATACCCTTTTATTAGATAGGGACATGATATTTGCTATGAATTATGGTTACTAGTTAACATTCACAATGTGGTGCTTAGACAATACTAATTACATATATTGAATCTCTAGGGTGGATAGTGCAGTGTCCCCCCCCAATATGTGGCATCACCCACATACACTACACTGACCCCTCGAAAAAAATTTGCAGCTGGTGTGCCTGTAAAAATTTCAGACACACAATACATATTATTGTTATAATTTTCTTAGTTGTTTTAGAAAGTTAATTTCGAAATTCGATTTGCTTACAGATAAACTTTTTCCTTATTGAATGTAGATTACCTAATAAAGATAAATTTCCAACAATAATTTGTTTACACACAAACATAGAAAATGAATAACTCTCACATAGATGTTTTACACACGAATAATCTAAGTTACAGGACATAAGGAGAAAAAGTCTAATTCATAATTAAATTAAAGATATAACATGGCCACACTTTCCCTAGCCCCCAGCCCAATCTTCATCAGTCATTATAAACCCAATACTGAAAAGGTCGAACTCTTCTGGTGCTCCTTCTCAACCCAGTAGTTTTTAGGTTAGTGTCAGAAATTGGGCCTCTTGACACTGAATTATCGGGGGCCACACTTGTGGGCACAACACAATATACCATCGATCTTGGTGGTATTTGTGGGGATAGAATTTGTTGAAATTCCTCACCCTTCCATTTATTCTTTTTGTGTATGTTTTGTGCTGATAAAATGGGTGGTTGCTCAAATCGTGCTTCAACGACAGATAACCACTCGAGGCTGATGCCATTGTCTCCAATTTTGTCATTGGAAGCGGAATTTTGTTGTTGATTGAATAAACTTCCGATTTTATGATGTCATCATGTCATATTTGATTACACTTTACGCTTCTTGCACGCAGTTGGTCCATGTGTTTTAGCAGGTGGCTTACAACTTGCAATGTGGTGCGGTATCAAAGGTTATAGATTCTTTCGTTAATTATTCTTGTGATACAACGCATTTTATCAGCAGTTCTGTAATTTCGTATGTAGACATTTTCTTCTACCTCAGTAGAGGGAGAATACCTTTTAAGCTGGAAACACACAGACACCTCAGTAAACACATTAAATAAACACAGTAAGTAAAAATGAAAAAAAGGAGAAAGAAATTCCTGAAATCCTGCTCCGAGATTCGCTCCTGGCTCGTTCGAATGAGTGGCGTGAATGGCAACCAGTACACTAAGATTATTAGCTGAAATACCGACGTTAATGATAGGTAGTTAAAGATGGAGTAATTTTTTAACTGCTACTGGTTTCCCCTCGTATCATCGGGTACTGAGCCCCTCCGCCACGCTAAGGTTGCAATGTCACCATTGTTTCAAAAATGGTCCCCCCCATTTGCTTCTCTTTGGTTTTCTTTGACTTGGAGAAGGCTTATGATACGACCTGGCGTTATGGGATTCTCCGTAATCTCTATAACTGGCTTGAGGGGACAGATGCCACTGTTGCTTTCCGCCTACCTCTCAGGCCGTTCTTTTCATGTTCGTGTCGGGGCGACTCTTTCCCGCCCGTTTGTCTTGGAGAATGGTGTGCCTCAAGGAGGTGTTCTTAGTGTCATCTTGTTTGCTATTGGGATCAACCCCATTGCTCAGCAAGCTGCTGTTCCCCAGTCATTGTTTGTCGATGACTTCGGCCTGCGCTTTCGGGCAGCTCGCATGCAGACCTGCGATAAGTCAGTTGGGCAATAAGTCTGTCCTCCTGTCCGGTGTTTTTCAATTTTTGCAGGAGGTACAGATGTATGACAAGATTTAGATTAGGGGTTTGAATAACATCTCTGTAATGTGTGGTGCAGTGGAAACCCGGACCACTGCACTGTGACTGAGGTTGGCGCTAATGACCAAGTTGTCGACGCACCATTAAGCCTCAATTCCCCCCCCCCCCCCATTTGCTTCTGTCGTTCATCTTCTTCTTTATTTATTTATATTTATTTATTTTTTGATGTTAAATTTGCTCTCTTTATAAAAATGAGCGTGTGCTAGCATGCTCGCCTCAGAGATAATTGATTTTCTGGTGTCTGGCAGCAACCTGCGCTGGTTGTCTGGCGGCAAAATAATGACGTTGTCATGTCTAGAATTTCACCAACTGGTCAGACAAACTAAAAAGTGTGTTTATTCCTGCACAGACAGCTAAAGAAGGAGGTATGCGGTTTAACCCGCGATGCGATTTTTTTTACAATTTAAAAGTAAAATGCTGTAATTTTTAAATTAACCTGTCGGGTGTTGGTGTTAGTGGACTGCTATAAAATGACATCAGATGCGTGAATGAAGGAGGTAAGACATATTCCATGCTTGTAGGTTAGCACATTGATCCGCTGGCTGTTGAAATATTGATCTTCTGCTGATGCGCTGCTCTTTTTCTCTCAATGGTTAGCACCCCACAAACTCAAACATGGTTAGAGAACCACAAACTCAAACTTTTAATGATTGAATTGTTTATTTATTTATTTTTATATATACTAAAGTAAAAATCATGTCTGTGGGCAAATTTGTTAGAGTTCAAAAAGAGAACAAGAATCCAACAGTGGACGGACGCAATTAAAGGGAAAAAGGGAGTTGGAATTAATTTGACTCCTTAAGATAATTACGACTTTCTAGATAAACGTTTAACTAAAGTAGGCCTTGCTATTGAACCTTCAAATACAGTAAATCTTTCACAAATTGGCGTTCTGGAAATGGAGGTTCGCAAACTTAAAGCTGAATTACTCTCTGTTATTACTCGACTTAGTAATGACTTGGTTAATGCAGTTTCCAATATAGAAAAAATACTTTGTACCTGAACCAGACACATGGAAGTATCTATGGGAACAAGCCTCAGATTAAAGATATTGGTTTTCCGAGGCATGCCTCGGATGCAGAAACGAATGTGTATGTAGAGAGAAATTGTCTCTTACAAAACGAACAAAAATGTACTTCAATGCTTTAAACAAGCCCATCAGGAATATAGGCCCGCTAAGTTTGCCCACTGATGCTGCAACTGTGAAATACGTGCAAGAAAAATGCTTTCAAGTTGTAAGCTTTCACGTAAAAAGCTCTTTAGAAAACAAGGATAATTCGTTCGTTAATTCTTGTCCCCTTCTACACTACGTAAACACGAGTTCAATTCTCGTTAGAAAGGCGATTTTATACTGCAGCGATCCGAGCGTTGTGCTCGTGGTTAGCTGTAGGATGGGTGCAAAAGGCGTTTTAGTTACCAAACCGGAAGGTAACCATTCGTTGGTGACGATATTCGAAAATCCTTACGAGGTTGAAAAGAATTCAACGATAGCCGCCTTGTTTACGACAGATTTGAACGTCGATGATGTGTATTTCTAGTTGGATTTGTAAGTGACTTTCTGTTAAACGGTATAAAATAAAATAAAATTGCAACTTTTACAAATTCATTATTTAATTTAAATCGGATACTACAACGTATAAATTGATATAAACTTTATTAAAATAATACAGTGCAGCTAAGCAATATTGCCCACATAATATCTTGTCAGATGCTTGTATCTTCTTGGGGTTCCAGATGATTTTCCTATTTCCAATGTAACTGTAGAGTTCTGTAGGTGATTGCCAGACGAATTGAAGCATTAGGTGCACGAACACCCCTTTACGTAATACATGGTGCAATGCGTTCCATCTCCATCTCTCAAATCCTGCAAATTTAGTATACCACATTTGGACGCTCTGGGACATGTAGGTAGCTGGTCTTTCGAAAAAACTCCTCCATACGGATACCAACTTTTAGCGTATTTGACGAGGTCCAAGTTTGTTAAGGGTCTGTTCATAGATACCCCGGCTTCATGTAAAACGACCACACCATTGGGCTTTTTTTTCTCCTCAATCCTCCACCCGTTTTCGAAACGGCAAGTGCTTCCATCTTAGTATTGTGACGTTTTATTTCTTTAAGTTGTCTGGAACTAGCCTTGGAGCTATTGATCGCTTTCGCGATCCCGGCTGCTCTACTTCCAACTGTTCTTAAGGCAGCTAGGAATGGGAGGAGCAAAGGCAAGAAACCTCCTTTCTTACTTGTGTATGTGAGAATTTAAGATTCAATCCCAGGCCGCTTGTTTTAGCCTTTCGAATTCTTGACTGCTGCATCTTGGTGACGGGTAGGGTTACTTTTCGTCCTGAGCTACGAGTTGGTCAGACGCATGCTGGGTGTTTTGTTGGCTTTAATTTGACTCAGCTTTCTCTTCGTTTGGGCTGTGGTCTGACTTACGATTGCTTTTCCGTACTTGTTGGTGATAGTGGAAAATAATTTTAGAGCGTTTTATTATCTTAAATTTTTATTTCATATTTTTTTCATTACTATTTCATTTAACGTCTTAAAGTTTCACACTATCACTTCGACCTTGCTTTTGTCCAACTTTTGTCTTTGTCTATCACTTATGATTAGAGCGTAGCATCGAGTGTTGGTGGGTCTTTGCGCCCCGAATTTGAACTTCAAAGACACGCTCGGTTTGAGACGTTCGCTTTGCTTACTGCAGTCGATGCAGATTAACGGAAAGATCTTGACGAACGTTGACGCGTCGAAAGCGTGTCCTGTTTGTGCCTCTATGTAGTACTGCTTCCAAAAGTTGACTAAATCTTGATGCAAGTTCGAGACGTTTCCACTGGCAAAATCCGTATTGAGGTCCAAAAACGGATATCGCTCCGGGTTCAGCGTCATGTGAGTATCCGTTATACTGCATTGGTCGAACACAGCACAATTTCTTTTCTGGTCCGAGTCTCTCGCAGTCTGGAAACCAATTATTACATTTCTGGGCTTCTCAATAGAACCCGTCGTAATCATATATCTCCACGTACAGGTAGTTGTAGTGGGCAAATCGAGCATGTTCGAGTACCAGTGTCCGAAAGCCATGGGTACCGTGATCCCGGCATTCACGAGTCCATACAACCTATTTTTTTGAGTGTCGGAAGGCTAACGTTAATGTTTGCTGAACCCCGTAAATCGCTTTTGTGTAATATTCGAAAAAAACCCATCAAATGAAGAGGGGTATGGTGTAACACTACCGCACTTACTCTAAGACCAAGGCGAGCATGGTGGAACGTTTCAACCATACGCTGAAGACTTTGATGTGGCTGGAATTCACGCCTAGAGGCAGCTATAAATGGGAAGACTTACTTCCTTCTCTGCTAGACAAAGTACAACAGTTCCGTGCATAGAACGATTAAGGCGCGACCTAAAGCTGTTGTTGCCGGTAGTTAAACTTCCAAAACCTTCCCTTTCCAAAAAACTATTAAAACCGAGTAAATTCAAGGTTGGGGGATGAAGTCCGCTTATCTCACGTTAAGGTGGTTGTTCGATAAGGGCTATCTTCAAAACTGGACCAACGAAATTTACATTATAGATAAAGTAAGAAAAGCTTACCCAGCCACGTACACCCTGAACGATTACAGTGGGGAAAATGTACATGGCAGCTTTTACGAGTGGAAGTTGCAAAAGACTCGAGTTCCAGACCTGTTTCTGGTGGAGAAAGGCGTCAGAACGAAAAAATTGGGGAAAAAAACCAGTTTCTTGGTCAAGTGGCAGGGTTACGACGATAAATTTAACAGTTGGGTGGATAATTTAGATGAGTTAGGATAATGTTGTAAACAGAGTGTACACATTTTTTTCCTGTATATAAACACATCTCATTTGATCTTCAAATTTTTTCTTATATATAACGACCTTGACAGTTCGTTTTTTGATATCTAGATTCAATCATGTCTACCAATACTGTTTTCACTTGCGTTTACTGTGCTGAGGTGTTCTCGTCTCAACACCAGCTACGTAACCAAATCCGCACTCATCACCCAATGTGAAGAATGTGGCTGCTTCATCGACCAGCTACAAAATTCGACCGGGCGCAAGGCCTTTCCCCTATCTTGTATACGGAAGGGCTTCAGCATCGACAGTACGAGATGCCGTTGATTGGAGATGAAGAAATCGTTGTTAGTGAACCCCTCCAATTTCTGCTATCGACACGACTAGCAATCCTAGCTGTGCTAATCGTTTGTCTAGATCAGTTGGTGACCTGTAAGGCACAAATCAGATTGTAAGGCACAAGAATAGAGTTTGTACGCGATACAACCGTGGCTCAGGCAGGTTTTTGGTCACGATCTCGGAAATTTATAATCCCAACTACATCCCCGCTCTGCTGGATGAAGCTGTTCACAATATTTCAGAAGTCTATTGATGCTTTTGCAGAACAGGGTAGCGGTTGGGTGATTTTCCGAATCGAGAACCTCGTCGTAATGGTGGCGAAGTACCAACCACTACAAGTTTCGTCCTACATTCCACTTTCAGAGCTACTCAACCGTAAGAAGTAACAGCTACTCAAAATGTATGTGACCACAAGGGCTTACTCTATTCAGCGTTGGCTGCCAGCTTGGAAATGCTCAGTACCAACCCACAAGATTACGAAGAGCTCGAGGGCATGCTTGACACCACCATGGTAACCTATCCAACTAAGGTAGTCCAAATAGAAAAATTTTTAAATGTCAATGATCTTACCGTCAATGTTATAGGTTTTAACCTCGGCGAAGGATTATACCCGATCTAAGTCTCCAAAAACTCTGACAAGTATTCAATAGATCTTCTGTTACTGACTAATGATGAGGGCCCAGACTCAGAATAACTGAACACACACTACTGCGCTATCAGCGACATCAACCAACTTTTACGTTACCGAGGTTCTGACTATAATGCTAGGGTTTACTGTAGGAACTGTTTTGCCAGTTTTGGTAGGATGTGGTTACTCTCCGCATATCGAACAGAATGCATCAAGATCAACCCTGCTCAAGCACTGAAGTTCAAAGCACCCGGTGTAAACTTTCACAACTTTCGATTTTTCAACCGACAGAACCCCTTTCCCCAAGTAATATCGCAGATTTTGAATGTATCCTTCGCCCTGTACAAACCACTCAATCTGATCCATCCATGAGTTCGACCACAAAATTCAACAACACGCACCCTGTAGCTTCGGCTATGTCGTGGTGGGGCAGGACAACAAGATCGCTAGACACAAGTACTATTTCGGTGAAGACGCTATAAACGTTTTTTACGAACATATAATTAAAGAGGCAGACGTTTTAAAGAATATTTTAAAGAATGCAAAACCTCTCAACCTCTCTTCGAGTGAGCTGGACTCCTTCAACCTCATCGACGTGTGCCACTACTGCAACCAACCCTTCGTCCGTAACTCAAAGAAAAAAGGTGAACAGATGGTGAGGGATCACTGCCACGTAAACGGTAGGTACAGAGGTGCATCACACTCGAAATGCAACTTTAGCGCGAGGAAGCAACAAACCAACGTCGTATTCCATAACTTGGAAGGATACGATATTCACCTCTTGGTGCTTGCCGTGAACTCGTTCCCGGGGAAGGTTGAGGTTATACGACGCAGTGCTGAACATAAATCTAAGGTTTATCGACAGCCTCAAATTTCTGAATGCTTCGAAGACACTGTGATCGAAAACCACAGGAATGGAGGTGGTAGGTTCCCAATCCTCGAGTCTGCCTTAGACACAGAACTAAAATCCACTTGGCTTAACTTGGAAACAACTCCGGACACTGCTCTGAATCTCCTTACACAGAAAGGCGTGAACCCCTACGAATATGTCAAGGACATGTCAGTTTTCAAAGAGGAAGTTTTACCACCAAGAGAGGCGTTACTCCATACTGACGAAGAAGGGAGCAATGGGGATGACTACGTGCATGAACTGAATCTGTGGTTGAGCATGATGACAAAGACATTCGGCGCGTACCACGAAATCTACCAGATGGTAGACGTGTTCCTGCTGGCAGATGTGTTCCAGAGCTTCAGAAAACTATACCTTGAATACAACAAGTTGGACCCGCGCTACTACATTTCAACTCCAGGGTTCCGCTGGGCAGCCCTGTTCAGATTGACATGGTCCAACTTGGAACTGTTCATTCATGCAGGGAAACATAACATGATCAGGTCAGTTATCAGAGGGTGAGAAGAGATATATAAAAGGTAATAACAAGTACCTGCTCGACTTAGAACCCAACAAGCCACCCCAATACATCATGGATTGAGATATGAACAACCTTTACGGTTTTGACATGAGCTAACCTGTCCCACACGATGGGTTTCGCTATTTGACAAAGGCAGAAAGAAGGCTTTGCGATGTTACTGGCATTCCTGACGACTCCGACACAGGATACATACTCGAAGTTGACTTAGAATATTCTAAAGAGTTACACGAGGCTCACAATGATTACTCCCCTTGCAACCGAGAAGTTCATGATCGAGGAAGAGTTCGTTTCAAAGCAGATGGCAGAAGATATTGGTCATAAGATCAAACCAAATGTCAAGTTTGTCTCTAATCTACTCCATAAGAAGATGTATGTCACCCGCTATAGAATTCTAAAGTTTTACATTCGGCACGGCCTTGTACTTTAACACATCCGAAGGATCGTAGCCTTTAATCAGAAACCTTGGATGGAAGGATATATCAAATATAACACCTCAAATAGACAGCAGTCGACAACGCCCTACGAGGAGGATTATTTCAAATTATTAACAACAGCATTTTCGGCAAGACGTTGGAGAATAAACAAAAACATGTTGACGTCAAACTGTGCACCGACACCAAAAGAGCCATCAAATATACTTCCCAATCTCACACAGATTCGTTCTGAATCATTCACGAAGATCTCCTGCAGATCAACAGCCGCGTTTAAAGCTTTTGGTGCGACCTTCCAATCTACTCTGGGTTTAGCATTTTGGAACTGAGCAAGCTCGCCATGTACAAGTTTCATTATGATTTTGTTATGACAAAGTACGGTGATAAAGCCGAACTGTTACTGAAGGATATGGACTCGTTATGCTACCTCATCAAAACGGACGACATGTACGAGAACACACAACGTGATCGGGGCCATTTTGATGGCAGCAATATTCCCCATGATTCTCCAACATGAACAAGCAGGTCCTGGGGGAAATGAAGGATGAGATGGCCAGCACTCCCATTTTGGAGTTTGTCGCCTTGCGATCGAAAATGTATTCGATCAGGGCACCTATGAAAGAGACAACTAAAAAGGCTAAGGGGGATACAGGGATCATTCGTAAAAAAAACATCTAACATTTGACGACTACAAGGAAGCCCTGAAAAGAACAACACCTGCGCAGAAGGAAACCTGGGTAAAGATATCCAGAATCGGATGCCAGTTGTCCAAGACAAGATTAACAAAGTCGACACTGTCAGCGTATGACGACAAGAGGTATGTCCTAGACAATGGAGAAGACACCCTAGCCATCGGCCACGTAGACTCAGGTACCTGGGTGGAATAAGAAGACGACTTCGGCTAGGATGTGGACGTGATTAGTGATGAGGAAAAATAAGAAAAATGAGCCTCAAGAGCAATGCATTAGAGTCGAAAAAAATTGACGATGCTAAGCAAGCAGAAGAAAATAAAAATCGGTTCGTAGACTCGATTTATTAGAGAATAGGGAAAACATTTTGGAAGAGAGGAAAGCGAGAAAGCATCAGCTGGAAAGAGAGAGATGGTCCATGCTGCAACCGGCCAAGAAGAAACCGAAACTGGGAAAAAAAGCTGCTATCATGAGGAAAATTCGTTCGGAAAAAACAGAAGAGCAGACAGCAGAGAGCAGAAAGATTAGAAAAAAGCTGCAAGCACAAGCAAAGTTCGGTCGGAAGAGACAGAAGATCAGAGAAAAGAACGCTTAGAGAAAGATGCTGCTGCCAAAAGAAAGAAGAGGCAGAACGAGTCAGAAGAAGAAAAGCAGGCAACACTGAAAAAAAAGCTAGCTAACCGAAAAAAAAACGTACGGTTTAGCAACAAAGAGAAGTTCCTAAATCCCACATGTCCAACCCTTCCTTTCATCAATTCTTTCCAACACGACTAGCTATACCATCGGAGACTTAGGTCTCTGGCAGATCCAACCAAGGTGGGCAGGCGGTCGTGCATCCTACACGTTTATCATCCCTTCCCTTCGTAAATCCCATCCCATCCCCCCCCTTCAATGAATTGCAGCTTTGACGTGGCGGAGGGGCTCAGTCCCTAGATGATACGAGGGGAAGCCAGTAGCAGATAAGAAAAATTATCTATAACTACCTATCATTAATATCGGTCATTTCAGATAATAATCTCAGTGTACTGGTTACTATTCATGCCACTCCTTTGAACGAGCCAGGATTGACTCTTGGAGCAGTTCAGGAATTTCTTACTCCTTTTTCTTTTTTACTTTCTGTGTTTATTTTATATGTTTACTGGGGTGTCTGTGTGTTTCCAGCTCAAAAGGGATTCTCCCTCTACTCACGTCAAATGATTTTATTGGACAATGCGCAGAAGGTTTAAGTTGTTTTTATTGGTGTGTCTCAACTCTGTGTTATGTATTCGGATACAGGAGACTCAGCTGCCCACACACTTCACATCAGAGAAATAGTCTACTAGGACTTAAACCTTTTATACAGTGAGGTACTAAGCAAGCCATTATTAAATAAAAACAAGAGCTTCATCTATGGATAAACCTGCATGTGTTCTGCCTTAAGTGGACGTTTAAAACTTTTAATTCGATTTTCACATGCACTGTTTGACTGCGGATAGAAAGGCACATTTTTAAAGTGAGTATTCTAGATGAATCCAGGCTTTTTCCCTATAATGCTGGCTGGTTTTGTGGAGCAACCACTGCATTGAAAATTAGTTGGCAAAAATAACTAAAGACTTGTATTTTCTATTTAAAAAATATTGGGATGTAAATTCATGTTTACATCATGCAACTGCTGCTCAATACTAGCAAGTTTTTTTGACTAGAGTATCTAAACACCAATGATATCACAAACATCAACGTCACAAAAATAAAAATAAAAAACGTCAGAAACATAGGTATATGGTGAACGATGTGAAATGCAGACGAACAATTTCTCTTTTCTCTCCTCGACTGAAGGAGCAATACGTCAATGAGAAACAAAGTATCAGTTTATAATAATGAAGAAGAAAATATGTTGCAATAATGTACTCATTTACAAGTGATTAAACAACGTTGTTCAGCAACTATGCTGTAACTCAATGTTGTTGCATGACTTTTGTGCAAATGAAACAAAAACGCCATGGTGTTTTTCTCACTTCGAATAATTATTCCTTCAATCATTTTGGTTATGTGTTTGTTTGTTGTAAAACGTCTCCTTCACAAACGTACCATAGCATGCAACATGGTAGCCTTTAGTAAGTGTAAAAAACAGTTAACTGTGGCTGTGTGATCAATTCTCGTTCACGATCCTAACATGGCATTCGCCATAAATCATTCAATATATCATGCATATATCACTCCATCATATAATTTCTAGAAAACACGACTGTGTTGTCAAATGTCCAGACTCCTATGCCCTAAGATATTGAGATATCTTTAAAAATAAGTATTGACATCTGTAACAGTAAATCATCGTTTTTTTCCCTCATTTTTCTCACCTCACGATAAACTGTTCCCATAATGCCTGTCCACGTTCCATTGTTCAGTATTCCAAACGCATAAGGTAAAATGAAGTACTCGAATCTGAAAAACAAAATTATCTACTCAGTGGACTAAGAAGTACTGATTTCAGGTCCTTCTTTTTTACCATGGGTACTCTTAACTTGCCCAATCAGTAAAGAATTTCAAATTGATTAAATTAATTGAAAATTATACCAGGGGTAGCATAAATATAAGAGGGGTATACAACTTATTTATTGACGCTGAACCAGCTGTCGTTAACGGTCCTGACATCTGGCGGCTGCAACGTGAAACAAAATGTTTCCGACGCCACCAAATTCTTCGTGGCCACTTGGTGAAACACTCGATTCACGAAATAAATTCAAAACAAATTGCACCAGCCGTTACATTGCCCATAATTTTAATTTTTTTATTGAAATGAAAAAAGTCTTATCTTTTGAATTTTTTAAATCGTAATAGAAATTCTAGTTGTTATGTTAATCTGTTTTGTTTTCTCCTTGCCCCTCCTACGCTCGCTTGTTGCGTCAGATGGCGTCGGACGCTGGTCGGTTCATTGCCTAACTAGATTACACAAGAGATCACGTCAGCAACGGTCGGTTGCATTGTCATCTTGCACATTTGGTCAAACAGTGTTACGGGGAAACGTTTACGATGCAACTGTGAGACCATTTACTTTTAAACCTAAACCCTGTCAAAAAAGCATCATCGTCAGCATGGTGACGAGCGTCAAAAAAGGAAACGAAGACTCCGTCGGCATCAATCAAAGATGGAGCGACCATTTATCATTCTTCTTTGGGCGTCAATGACTCGGAACTGCATCAATGACAAACATTCTAAAACATGGTTGGAACTAACCGTCTCGCCAACGTGCCACGCCTATGTCTGAAACACTGGACAGCATTGTAACAGCCGGCTTATTCTCCAAGGCTTCAACAAAGGTTCAAGCAATCAACGCAGCCCACTGAGAGTGAGACTGACGATCCAGTAATGATGTTCAATTTGGATTTCGATCGACGGAGGTAAGTCAGTGTTTCGTTCAAGGTACGATTTTGGTGAATGGTTTTGCCCAAAAAATATTGGTAGCTATTGAAATACAAAACGTTGGTCAAAAGAGGCAACGGTATAATTAACAAAGCTATTTTTTTCCTGTACCAAGTTGCTTTTGTCGACATTATCCCGGATATTATGCAGGCTGCGTTATGTGGGTGGTAAATAAATACATGATGTCATGATAACAGTGCACGCACGATGAATTACAGTACAATTCACAACAAGTTACGTGTGCACAGTTCGATAATTATTGGCCCTGTAAATAAATAAACAAACACCTGCGTAGCAACCAGGGACTTAGGCATCGTTTATTGAACCTGTACACAGTACTGTATCATATGCCTAGTAACGTGTTTTTTTTTTTTTGGGGGTGGGGGGGCGTGCACTCCTGGATTTTGTTGAAAGTGAATGCTGCAAGCCATATCAAACCTTTTTTTTGGCCCCGTTGTTGATAAATTTATCTTCCCCACCCCCCCCCCACTATCCAAGTTTTTTTCTAATGGGTGTAATGAAAAACAAGAAGTCTCAGAACCACTGATCTTTAAAAACTAAACTATTCAGCGGGTGGGGTTCGGGGTAGTTAAGGCGGTTCATTCTAACCATGCTGTATTATGCGTACGATGCTGGATGTGCCTGATTTTAAGATTAACTGTACCAAAAAAAGGTATGTAAAAGGGCTCACCAACTCTGCTCTATAAACATCGTTCCCTTTTGAAACTACCCTGCCTGGTGAAAATCGGACAAAGGCAACTGCCCTTAACTAACCTAGGCTGTAATAATAACACTAAAAACAACACCAGGACATTAACGTAACCAAATTATCTTTTCGCGAGTGTTGGTGAGCTGTTCTACATTATATCAAGGGTAATATCCTACAAAATAACGGCAAGCAAGGTACTATAATTACAGTAATGGGTAAGTAATGACTAAATTTAGATATTTAGATTTCACTCATTTTCGTAGCCATGTAACCTAGGATGTTGTTAAGTCTGCCAAAATAAAGACAACCATCTGTTCACTGCAGTAGGAGTTAAAACCGAATAGGCCTACAGAACTTGAATGGTAGCCTATTAGAATAGCAAATCCCCCCCCCAAAAAAAAAGGTTTCTTATTTGCCAAAACATATTAACCTGACAATTTTAGCATTACATTGTCCTCAATGGAATGTTCCCTGGAGGTTTTTCGGTTGCGTTATCTGCCTGCTTGCATGCTCCCACTGCGCCTGCGCGACGCAGTCCTCCTCTATATAAAGCGGCATCATGGCCGACGTCGGCATTCATTTTCCTCCACGAGGTTCTTCGCACCACGTCGATCTCTGGAATTTGGACTTTCGCTTTCGCGACAATAGCATGGCTACGGCCGAAGATTCTGCTGCCCATTCCCCCTTCCCTTCGCGACCACTGGCCGACCGGTCATGACCGGGACGGTTATGTCGCGAATGAAGAGGACGATTCGCCGCTCCAAGACGGACAACGCACCGCCTGAGCTCGCAGCCCTCGAGGAAAACCTCCGACAAGCCAAGGTGCTCGTCCGGGAAGCAAAAAGGAAGCTACGAGACGCCTCGTCTGTCCGGAAAATCTCCAGCGCTAAATCGCCCATCGACCTTTCATCGAAGTCGTCTCGCCGTGACTCGTAGCGAGGCTCACATCCTAGTCGACTCAGTTTTCCGCCAGCACGCAAGATCACATCCTGTGCCGCCCCCCCTCTTGCTCCTCATCGGCGAAAAGAGCTGATACTCGCGAATGGATCGCTTCAACGGCAAGCCACGACAGCCGGAAATGCCAGTCGCTCGCCCCTCCACCTAGTACCAAGCAACGTAGAACTTGCACCCCCACCAGCCGTTGCGACACCTGCTTTCACGACAAAAAAAGGTCGCGACTCTATCCACTCCCGCCAAGCATATCCAGTTCACCGATGAGAACCCGGAAGACCCTACTATTCCCTTCACTTCTCTACTCAAGACAGTAGAAGAAACGGTTCCTGACTGCTTTCTGTATAAACCATCACAGTCTGCTGATGCTCCAGTCATCAACCGTGGTCTCAAGACAGGTTTCGGATTTGCCCTTCGCGACAAAGATGCCAAACTACGCAACCTTTTGGAACAGTCGACAACGCTTCTCACCTGCCTCCTCCGGAACGGCGGCTTCCTGGTGCGCAAAGGCGAACCTCTACAACTTGACACAGAACCGCCTGCACCACGCTCCGGCCGCGAAACATGTTTCTTCCGGACCTTTGGTGATGGTTCGACAAACTCAAAAATTTCGACACCTACCCGGAGTGTGAATTCCTCTGCAGCGAAGTCAAGCTGCACTTCGGCTCGGCGCTCTCCATTCCGACACGCATCGAGGTACCCTCTTGCGTCCTTTTTGACAACGACAAGTGCCTACGCATAAGCCTTCCCGCCGCCTCACAGGCTGACGTATTTAACACAGCATTCAACGCTTTATACGAAAAGCTCACCGAGGACGCCAGCCCAACCTTTCATCCCTCACCACACAGCTCTTTCAGAAAGCAAGCTTCGCCACATATCATTCACTCAACTGGGCAACTCGAGTCTTATTTAACAACGTTTCTGTTAAGTGAAGCAGCCCGCAAAACAGCCAACAATTTAAGCGAGTCAACCAGGCACCGTCTCCGGAACCAGCCGCTTCACGAGTCGGACACTCTTCCGGGGTCTGATCCCATCCCTAGCTACCCCACCTAGACATATCACGAAAACCCAAGCCCTTCCGGCAAGACAAATCCTTTCGCACCAACAAGTCCAAAAACCAGACTCCATCAGAAGATTGGAACAAACTATGCAACCCTTCAAGGTCACCACGGAAAGGCAACCCAAACAACCAGAAGAACCAGCCCTTTCGTCCTGACCAACGCGGACGCCCCCGCAACAACCAAAGAACACAACAGAAGCGGACCACAACTCCCGACCGCCGCAGCAGTCACTCATATCCCGGCGGCCACAGTTCCCAACGGAAACTCTGACTACCTCAAACTCTCCCGCATCCCGGTCGGCGCAAGACTCCGCCAGTTCTATTCGGCATGGAAGAAAATAACCCACAATTCCGAAATTATTTCAATAATCAAAAAGGGCTTTCGTCCAACGTTCCTTTCGCCACCTCCACTTGCAAATTCCCTTCCACGGGGCTTCACGTCCCCGGTCTCCGCTCCCCTTTCAGCCGAAATCAATCTCCTTGTCGCGAAAGGAGCGATCATCCTATGCCACAACCCGGGACCGGGCTTCTACAGCACCATCTTCACCCGGCCAAAGAAAACAGTAGGCCTACAGCTCATTTTTAACATGAAACCACTGAACCAATTCATCGACAACCACATTTCAAAATGGCAACACTAGAGACCATCCGCCAATCCTTCAGACAACACGACTGGACTGTCTCCTTATACCTAGAGGATGCTTACCTGCACATACCTCTCCACCCATCCTCGACAAAATACTTCCGCTTCATCTACAACGACCAGGTCTTCGAATTCCGCTGTCTACCCTTCGGCTTGAACGCTGCACCAAGAATCTTCATCATGGTTTTAAAACTAATTCTCAGCCACCTACATCAAAATCAAATCCAGGCCAGCGCATACCTAGACGACTGGGCTCTTCACGATCACGACCCCACCCGACTCGAGCGAAATGGGGACAAAACAATTCTGCTCCTGAGCCAACTGGGTTTCGGCGTGAACCAATCCAAGTCACGCCTCACTCCCCCAAAACTCTTCACCTTCCTAGGCGCCTCATTCAATCTGTCATCAGCCACAATCTCTCCATCTCTCGAAAGAGTACAAGACCTCCTTCATCACATCCGTCGCTTTCAATGCCAGACGACCTTCTCCGTTCGGGAATTAAACTCTCACATCGTGAAAATTGATTCAATGGCGAACCTGATTCCATACGGTCGTTGGATGACAAGACCCTTCCACCACCATCGCATCGACCATTGGTCAAACCCATTTCTCAACCCAGAACAACAGTTCCCTTTTCATGAAGACTTCCCTCAAGAAAGTCTCCTCTGGTGGTCAGATGTGACAAACCTAACCAAGTCAACACCACTTCACGAACCAACCCCCAGCCAACTCATCTTCACCGATGCATCGAACCATGGCTGGGGACCCATATGAACAACCTGAAAATTTCAGGTTCCTGGGAGGAAGACAAAGGTCATCACATCAACTTCCTCGAACTTTGAGCAATCCAACTGGCCCTGCAGCATTTCCTTCCACACATCAGAAACCAAGTCATCCAAGTCCAGGCAGACAACACGACAGCCTTGGCCTACATACGGAAAGAAGGAGGAACCAAATCCAGACTACTCCACAACCTGACCTCCGAAATCCTCAACCTTTGCATCACGAACAACATCACTCTGCTTCCCCTTCACGTTCCAGGGAACAGGAACGTCATAGCAGACTAGCTATCTCGCCGCTCACCCCCAACAGGGGAATGGTGCCTCAAGGAATCCATCTGCGAATATCTCTTCTTGACGTGGGGAACACCGATGTTAGACCTATTCGCCACGAGGCACAATGCCAAACTTCCCCATTACATCAGCCCGATAACGGACGAACAAGCAATGGCAACCGACGCATTAACATACCCATGGCACAACCTATATGCCTACCTATTTCCTCCATTCAAACTCTTTCCACAAGTTCTACAAAAAGCCGAGGAAAGCCAAAGCCTATCCTTCTCATAGCCCCCTTTTGGCCGTCAGCACCATGGTTTCCACACCTACTGTCTCTACTAGTCGACTTCTCAAGAAGCCTCCATCTTCAACCAGATCTTCTGTCTCAACAAAAGGGCACAAAACTACACCCAAACCTAGCAAACCTAAACCTTCGCGCGTGGCTACTATCATCAAACTCCTCAAAA
>JAHWFP010191712.1:0-19409 GCA_023313725.1 Lithobius niger | reverse complement strand
TTATTTTAACATCCTGTAATCAAAAACTGCATAAAAACAAGGGATAGCGACGACAGCTGCTGACGTTACGATTGTACACCTTACCCACTGCCGTAAACAAGCAGTGATATCATCTTTTGTCAGAATGTGTCCGCGTCATTCACTTTGTGTATACACTTTTAGGCCTAAAATGATTGGTGGGTTCGCTGGCTGCATCTGTTGCATTTCATGCTAGCTATGGCAACACTTGTGAAAAATCGTAGAGGCTCGACTATTTTGTTCAGGATTCAAAAAGGTCATTCAAAAAATGCGTACTGCATTGATACGGATGTAAACAGACAATGGAGGATGTTGGAAACTCAAAGAATTGTGGGAGGATTCTTATTAATTAGTTTACTAGAAAAAAACAGAAAAAATACTTGGAAACGTTTCTCTTAGTAAGGATTCGAACCCGCCACGTCAGACGTGGAAATATGAAGACATTGAGCAGCTGGGCCACACTGTCTGATATTTAGTGGTGGAAAAGATGCCAGGCTTAGTCACACAAAAAATAGGAAAAAAAATGCTTAATAACAATTCTCTTAAGCACGATTCACAAATTGTCAGGTATTTAATGGGGAAAAAGATGGCTGCTAAACAAATACTTCATAACAATTCTCTTAAGAAAAAAAAATACATAACTACACAGTCTTTACAAGGCAGTCGTTGAAACGAATGTTTATGTAACGTCGTCTGTGAAACAGCTGGTGGTGAAATGTCCTTGTCTGTGAAACTGCTGTCAGTGAAATGGCCCAGACCTGCAAGAATATCAAAAGGGAATTTTACTTTGAAGTATTGGATTGTGTATATAGTTGAAGTTGAGTAAATTTCGTGCGCACAAGAATACGCCTTTTATCTATTTACCTGCCGTGATACGCATACTTAGTAAGTGTGTAACTTGTGTCTCAGGGCTTGATAGATAGATGCTATAGCCAAAAAGAAATGTAAAGAAGAGAGAACTGCGAGAAACACCAAACACGGCCATTGTAAACATTTCTTTGGTTTTTGCTGCCACTCCGTGAGACCGAGGGTCTTCTCCAGCAACCCCTTAGCTTCACTAATTGGCAGTGACAACATTCAGGAAAGAGTTTGGTTGTTTTTTTACTTTCCTCGTAGCCTGTGTACTGTAATTACTAATTATTGTCCAATTTCGAACCAATTTTTGTAGTTTGTAATGTTTTACGTTGGTGTTCAACTTTAAAAATCACTTTTCTGCTGACTCTATATTGTGCCATTTTGGCATAGATCTTCAGAATTTATGTAGGACCCCATAATTTGCATTGCGACCTGATTTGAGCCTTACCTCGTTTAGTCTATACTGTAATTGTATTAAGTGCTTTTCAAAATTGTCTCATGCTTGTTTTCAGATCTGCTAATGAAGCATACGATCACTGCAAAACAACTCATGGATTTAACATAGGTGAAGCAAAGCGTAGGTTACACTTGGACTGTATGGGATACATACGTTTCATCAACTTTATGAGAAGAGAGGTGAGATTAGATTTTCACTTTAAGTGAAACTAACAATTTCTGCAACTTCTATTCGAACTTTTACTTGTTTCTATATACAAACTCTTATCTAGCCATAGTCTGCCTAATGTTGGTAGAGGCCTTTCTATATTTGAAGGCTCCCTCCCATTCCATTACTTAAAATTTGAAAACACCTCCTTTTTTAAAAATTATTTACCACAATCCAAAAATATTTCCCGATTTAATTACCATACCTTTCAGGCTCACGTCTCTGAAGTGTTTGTGAAAGCTTAAGAAGAATTGGAAGAATGTTGATTTTGAAAATTAAATGACTTAAATTCTAATACTTGGTTGGGTTGGGAATCTTTCCAGATCAGGGGTACTACTTGGCCATGTTGTTCAGGTGTGCGTTGAGCCGGTTCTGTACCATCTAGCATTGCGCTAGGGAAAAATAGAATAACTTTTAGTGGAAATTAAACCTCGCTAAATTGTACAGTTTCTGAACATGACTCGAGATTTTGTCTTTTTCCTAATACACAATAATAACCCAATTTTTCACCTGCAAGTTTTTTTTAAACTATGCCATTTAAAGTCAACCACATCATGACTGAAGTTTCACTTTTATCTTTCAGAAGCCACCGGCTGATCAGTTACTTCCCAATGGAGAAATCGCCCCAGATGATTGGCAGTCAGAAATATTCATGACACCAGTGATACAAGATGATCTATTGTTGATGTTTGGTGAGTTTAACTTATGTGCCAATTTAGGTGCTCTGATGTTTGAGCCAATTTATTACAGTGAAACTTCATTATAACGATATCCAAGGGTCCTTGGAAGTACGCTGTTATATCAGGTTTGTTATAAAAATTATTTTTGCATGCATTTGGTTGAAGAGCCTCAAAAGGATGCCTCAATCCCCCTCACTGTGTTATAATAATGGGATCTTCCCCTATGCCTACGGCACGTTTTTAGCTTATTAATGCAGTCATTTATGCAAAAATTATGTCACTTCCGTCTCTATCCCAATTCCGCCTACTCTGCTCGAGTCCATCCACTCTTTTCCCTGCCGTTGGCCCGTGCAGTCGGAAAATCGTGAGCTAAGATTATACCTATAGTCGAATCTGACGAAACTGTTACAAACACGGCCCGCTGCCTCCCTGCACGGAATCGAGCAAGGAAAGAGTGGCTGGACTCGAGCAGGGTAGGGGGATGTGGGATAGAGACGGATGTGTCGTAATTTTTGCATAAATGACTGCATTAATGAGTTAAAAACGTGCCGTAGGCATAGGGGAAGATCCATTATTGTAACACAGTTTCGTCGGATTTGACTCGGAGTCGGAGAACTTAGATTCTCCAGGTGAGAACAAGTTCTTTGGGAGAATTTTCATTTTTGGTTCATAGTTCAACAATGCATACCACATGGGATTCATATAGGCTGAGCACTTGAAATTTCTTATTTCAATTTTTTTTTCGGTCGAGTAAAAAAAAGTATTTAATCCTGACTACACGAGTTTAAGTTTAACCCTCTGGGTACTAAGGTTTTTTAATTTAAACTCAAACTTGTATAACGTAGAGCTGATATCTCAGCTTCTAGGACCCAGAGGGTTAAGGACTGTATCTGTTGGTTTAGGGTTTACAGTCAATTTACAACAGGAATGCCGTGTAAGGTCTTCCGTGGCCAAGGAAGACCTTAACCCTATTAAGCCTAAGCAACGATATATCGTAATCGCAATTCCACTGCAAAAAAGCCGACATGACGATGTAACGTTAGCCCGGTTCAGCCGAGTTCTACGCCCTGTTAAAAAAAAAAAAAAATCCTATTGCGTGCATCGGAGGCGTAACTCCGATTGAATTACGTAATTTAGAACGTATATTTTCGGTTTATTTAGGTTAATTTAATTTAATATCATCTGTTTGTTACCTTAAGTCAATATTATTGTTAGCATCGTCGCCAAAATGGACGTGAAATTGCGTTTATTTGCTGAAAATAGCACTTGGTTCAAACGATCGTACCTCCGGAACGACGCAATGTACAGCCGCCATCTTGGTCGCGTTCGAGAGGGGGGATTCCCAATTTTCTGGCCCGCGTAAAATGACGTCATCAACTCCAACATCACTGCCTGTATTCCTCCAATGAAATATCCTGTTTCAATGACCGTTGTTCAAACGCTTCGGCTTCGCGAGCTATTGCGAGCGCTGATTGGCTCGTTCGCGGCACGTGACTCTTCGGCCGTTCGCGAGTGACGTCACGCGAAGCGAGTCAAGGTCGCAGCCATTGGTGCTAGCAGGAGCGCGTCGCATTGCGGGCAGCCGGTCATTATGGCGTCCGGCAACGATTTGGTAGTGAGCTGTAATCGATCGTGAATCTCTAAGAAATAAAGCAACTTTAAACTATTTTTACGGTAATAAAACATAAAATAATGATTTCGGAAGTAATAACACGCGTTGTGACGGAAGAATATCGAGTGGATGTTATCATTCTGAGTACTGCAAGTTGAAACTTTCGTTAGCGCTGTTGACGTAGTCGAACTTCAGGATTTTTTTAAATAACGAAAATGTAGGACGATGGTTCCAATTATATTTCTGGTCAATAATTTACAATATAATTTTATGTCTGCGAATTTTTATACTCCTAGACCGCATAGTTATTTTATTACAATTAATTTTCGTGAGGCATGCAACTTGTTCATGGCAGCCATGTTGCAGCCATAGGCTTTTTCGCATGAGAATTGAAAAAATGGCGTAGGCCTAAAAGGGTTAAAAAATTGCTTTTCCTACAGTAGAAGCGAGGATGAATCTCGTTATGACATTACCAACGAACGAAATGAGAGGTTTCAAAGCTTAAAACATTCCTCGGGTAGAACAAAAAAAGCTCACAGGTCAGCACCATCTGTAATATAACCGTCAAACGAAAATTTATACAATTAACCCTTCATGCGCCACAATTTTCTGATTTAAAAATGTCACATTGCCTACTGTGAAAACTAATTTTAAAGTTGAAAATTCGCCTTTTATTACGCTTATTTTCACAAACACACACGAAATAACAAATATTTCAGCTAATTTTCGATAGTCAGCAGTCCTGAAGGTGTAATGGCTCAGGCGACTATCATCTTCAGGCTCCACAACAACACAGTTTCGCTACTTCTTAAGACGAACGGTCATTACGAAGTAGTGAAACTTTGTTGTTGTGGAGCCTGAGACATTACACCTCCAGGACTGCTGACTATCGAAAATTTGCGAAATATTTGTGAATTTCGTGTGTGTTTGTGAAAATAAGCGTGATAAAAGGTGAATTTTCAATTTTCTGATGATTTAGTACAAGCATCGATCGACACTGTCTGCTAAATAAACTTGTTAAAAATCATATATTAAATTATTTTTGGGAATTTATTATTATAAATGAAAAGAAATCCACCGATTTTTTTCCAAAATACCTATCCACCTATCTTTTTCCAAAAATTTCAAGTTCAAAGGTGAAAATTTGAAGGTTTGCAGTTTCGTGCAGCAATTCTAACTCGCTGACATATGCGATCGTAAAAACATGCCATTTGGGCCTAATCTACAAAGTTGGGTTTTTTTTTGAGATGGGAAAGGTAACTTTGATCTGAGAAAGTAAAAAAAAAACGGCTGAATTTTGCTTAATATTCTTTTTTTGTGACAATAGTAGTGGATATACTTCTTTATTTTTCTCTGCCATAAATGATGCTAGCTCTGTTCCTAACTAATAGTTTTTCATTTGTCTCTCATGAAGCAGCAAGCTCGGCTTGACTCTGTTAACGTACAATAAAAAGTTTGCAAAGCTACCGTTTATCAGTTAATTGGTAATGCTCGGCTCAGCAAATAGGAGTTGGTTGCCCTTCAACCATCATTTGGCTGATAACGGGCAGCCATCTGGTCCTTGGGATGCTGAGGTCGCTGCCCCGATGTAAAAGGATTCATGCCTGGGATCCAAGAGAGTTTTAATCTGGAGATAAAGTATGTACCTGTTAAGGCTGTCCCTGAATCCTCCAAGAAGAACGGGTCGTTCGCGGGCTATGGTAGTTGATAACGGTGTGCCACTTCTGCAGATCTGATTCTGCATGGTGTCTTGTTTTACTGATACTTATAATCAAGTACCATATTGGTACCAAGAAAAATAAATACAACATAGACTTAATTCACTTTTATTTTACAATTTCAGTAAGTTCGGGATAGAAAAACAGTAAGACTTGCTTTTTGAACATTTTTTTGTATGCTAAGAGTGTTTTTTTTTTATTTTACATTAAGGTTATGAAAGAGCTATAGTAACGTAGCAAAACGCTTTTACCAATCCTTTGCTGTCTGCTAAATGTGGACTACTAGCTTTTTTGCAATATATGCAGTGAAATTGGTAAGGAATCCCTTAACTTTACAGCGAGGATTTAGAAGAGGTCTAGTCGTAAAAAAAAATGTAATTCAATGATTTCGAGAGTTCTTTCAAGCTAGTTCAACGGTTTTTCTTCTTTAGTCAGTCTTTTTGGTTTCGTATGAAATTTTTTGATACAGTACTGGAAACACCATTCCAACTGCGCTGCACTACTTTCGAAGTCAAGAAGGGTGGTTTCAGTAAGCGAGAAGTTGCTTCATTACGCACGTGGTCTGAGGGGGAAGCACCCTTTGGTCGGTCAGGCGTTCAAGCATCCTGTACGTTTTAAATTTCATCTGATGGTGAATTTGTGCTCCAGCTGCCATTCCGACATGATGTATGTCTGAAATTCTTGATGACTTTCATAACAAGAGTTTGATTTTTTTTAATTGTCCAACTAATCGATAGTTTTCCAAGACTTCTTCAACTAAATCTTTTTAGCCTCATCATTTAGCATCATTCTCTGCTAACTGATAAGCATGCTTCGCCACTTATTTTAAAATTTTGTAATGTTTATCTGTTTGAAAATAACAAGCAACAGCTTGTTAAAAATTCACGTGCATCGTAAATGTACTAACCGCGCGACAAAACTGCAACAATGAAATCTTCAGTGAAAGATGCAGAAGTAATGGGCAAAGTTTGAGAAAGTTCCAAATGCTCCAGCAAGGAAACAAAAATATGCTTTGATTACAGGTGTTTCTAAGGTTGTGGTCATGAAGATTCATTGACCTTAACTTTTTGAACGCTGGTTAATCAACTGACTGTGTTATAAGTGAGCAGGGGACGTGTTAAAAGGGAGCATGTGACGTGCGTGTAACGACTTAAAGGGCATTTCCTTAAAGCATTGACGCATTTCCTTAAACGCCAGCCTGTATTTTGTGAGGCTGCACCGATACCATCTTTACTGATCCGATACCGAAGTGGTTTTACAAATTTTGCTGACGCTGGTATCCAAAATTGTATCCCCAATTTGTTATCAACGGTGTAGTTTTCTGCAAATGTCCAATAATTATTAAAATAAAAAGTTTTATACTAGAACCCACAGTTAAAACATAGCTAGGAAGATACTTGGTGATTTCCTGAGAAAACGCCGTGAACCGCATGTCATAATCTCGAACGGTTCCAGAGTTTGCGATATTTCTGCCAAAGTTGCCGATACCAATACTGAAATATCTTCTACCGATCCAGTATTGGTATTGGTGCAGCCTTACTATTCTGTAACCCTGTACCGATACTACTTCTAATTGTCCGATATTGCGTGATATCTGTTGTACCGATACTGATTTCATTCAAGACGAGACTTTCTGTTGCATGTTTTTTTCTGGAATCGTGCAGTATGAAGGCAGTGTACATACACTTCTTGATGTTCAGGGTAACTTTTTGTTGCGCTGCCCTTTCTGGAATCATGGCAATCAGGAGGCAGGGAACACAAAATTCTCTATTAGCAATGTTAAAGTGTGGTATCAGTAAAGAATAGCTTAGAAATACCGATTCCGATACACTGAATATTTACTGATTTACTGATGTGGTATCTGTATCCGAACAGCCGTACTATTTTGGATTTTTTTTTCTCTGTAGACATCGAGGATTGTGAGCCTGAAGGTACGATAGAACTTGATGATGAGATGGTGATGCTCACACGTAAACAATACAATGAGTTGTTTCAAAGAATTCATTATGCTGAAAATCGTGCTACGGAAACGGAAGAAGCCCTTTCTCTTGCTATTGAAGATATGAATAAAATGAGGTAAGATTTATACGTTCTGTTATGCTGAAAAATGCTGAGAAGCACTTTTCATTAGTAAGCTAAAGACATTTTTTATATTGTCGATGTGCGTTACTAGAAAAACATACTTTCTGTTGCTTACAAAAATCTTTTATTACCTGTAAAATTTAGCATTTTTGTTCACAAATGCTTTTTTCCCTAGAGGTAAAATTGACTAAAACCAGCCAGATTGTAAACCTGAAGTGCACTTACTATATATAAGAGCCATAAGGCGAAAGAAGCCATCTTTTTTTCTCTAGCTGTCGTGGTGTCCACACGTACGCCTGTTTCCCACTCTAGGAAAGTACCTTCGTTCAACAATGGTGAAAGCAAGCGGCACACCGAAAGCACATTTGCAGAAGAGTTCCTCTCCAGCCCTGGCTGCTTCATTGGCTCCCTCATCTGCTGTTGAACCTGATGTTGTTGTCAACCCTCCTTCTCCCTCTCCTGGGCCGTCGGGGATTTTACTTCAACACCGCCCGTCTCGCCGTGATTTACTGAAGAAGTCTTTCTTATCGGCATCCTCTCTCGAGGTAGCGATCTTCTCACACTGCATCTGATCTTCTTTCACTTCAATCTGATACCAATTATTCCGTAATTATTCCGAATACCGTATTCATTTCGCACTTGTCACTTCAATCTGAGCTTCGCAAGATCAAAGAAACCTATTCCAAGCTGATGTTTAAAGTGAAGAAATCTCACAAAGATTTAAAGCACTCCAAACGTTCTAAACTCTCATTGGTTTCCTTGGACCTTCCTTCTTCCTTGTCTCGTCACTCAAGACGTCCTCCTCCAAAACTTGACCAGATTCATCAATGTTTATGAAATGAAGAAATAAATAACTATTTAACAGAGCTAAACGCTACCTTCAACATCAGTCCACCTGATAGTACCACAATCTCTTACACTCAGTATTGCCAACGACAACCGTTCAAACCCAAGCATCCAATTCTGCTGAGAGGCGAGTTTAATAAGTTGCTGCGGGAGAAGTGGTGTACAGGCCTGCAAGTTACGGAGGCTTGGCCCCGCATCACATTCAAGTAGCAGTCGTACGTTCACGACGAAGTGAGCTGTGATGTGGTAGCCTGAAGAAGACAGTCATTCTTACCCCTCCAACTCCAGAAATACCAGACTGTCGAAAATTTGTAAGGATATTGGAATAGTGAATATCCTTTCCTTTGAAATCTAAGCATACAAGATGTAAACATGGACTCGGGATTTCAAAGTAAGCGATGTGACATTTTTAAATTAGACATCCGTTATTCCTCTTCAAAGCGCTGACCTATGCCTACCTTCGTTTCTGCCAAAAGGCGGCGCAGCTCTCCTCAGCAGCAAGACTCTCCATGTGAAAGCTGTTCCTGGTCTACAAACCTCCATTTTCATCTTCCTCGCACTCCTTCCCTTCTTCACCTTTGCCCCGGACGAAACGAAAGTCACCTTCACTCGAGAAGCGAAAGCTGCCATTCCTCACACCTAAGCAGCTCGGGCAGTGATTCAAACTTGACAGCGAAGGTGAAAACGACAGAATGACCTATGTAAGAAACAAAAGGACTCGTCTCATCACTGTAGAAGTAATGCCAATTTTTCCTCTGATTTTCTATGACGTTTTCATTCAAACTCCCGTATTTGGTTCTAATTTTGAAGAAAATTCAAGACCCGTTCATTTCAGCAAAACTACTTCTTTTCGTGATTCTGAAGGTCCTTCTAGAATTGCTGTACCGGACTTACGAAAGACAATTGATGAAATCATTCCTGATTGCTTCTTATACAAGCCATCTTCGGATGAGGCTGAACCTGAAGAACAGAGGCTTGACCACCAGATTTGGCTTGGGACTCCGTGATCGCAACCTAAAACAGCCTAAGGTTTTAGGCCAGTGAACCACTCTTCTATGCAATGGTGGCCTCTTACATGGTAAACACAAACTTTTGGAACTGGATAAAGAACCCCCACCACCACGTCCTTACAGAGAAAATTGACTCTTTAAACCCTTCTTTAAACCCCTCCGCCAACCCCAAACATTTCGAGACCTACACCCAATGTCAATTTTTGACCGCCGAAGCAAAATAGGATTTCGGAACTGGCATGCAGATCCCCAAAAAGGTTGAAGTTCAATCCTCCGTTTTGAAAAATAACGACAAAATTTTGCGCTATGGCCTCAAAGCCTCTTCTCAAGCTGATGTACTTAACACCACCGCAAACGCTCTCTGCGAAAAATATTCTCTCTAATGCTACCGGACGAAACCAAGCAACTAGTCTTTCTCATCAATGATGTGTTCAAGAAGGCATGCTTTGCCACGTTTCACTCTGTCTACTTACTAACCAAGGCTCTCTTCAACTAGACTCTTCTCCTTCGTGACGTCGCTCTTAACTCAGCATCAAACTTGAATGACTCCACTAAACATGAGCTACATAATCAGCCAATTCATGATGCTGACACTTTTTTCAGAGGGTTGATTCTGAAACTGGCCCCACATCTTGATGTTTTTCTCAATCCTAAAGAAAACAAGCCAAAGCAGCAATCCAAACCATTTTACAAGCAGCCTTCTAACAAACCTTTCTACAAACTAGGCTACAATGATAATTGGAATAAGCCCAAGAACCAATCCAACTACCGATGACTCCTATTCTAACTGGACTCCAAATATCAGCCAGCCCTTTCGTGTCCGATCATCAAACTGAGGAAGTAACAAAAAAAACGTCAACCCCTTACCAACGAAACCGTTATCCTCATGCAACTCTATGAACTAACCTTGTAACAACCAATGACATAAACTCGTATTTTCTTTTCCCAGTCAGAGGTCGTCTTCGCCATTTCATCACAACTTGGCAGAAAATAACTTCAAATCCGCAGATTCTTTCAATCATCAGTCATAGTTTCCGCCAAATTTTCAAGAGTAATCCACAAGTTACAAGCATTCTGACTTCAGAAGTACAAGACCTCCTTCACAAGGAAGCATTCGCAAAAAGCACATATCCTTTACACCAAGGGTTTTACAGTTTCATTTTTCTGCGTCCAAAGAAATCCGGGGTAGAAAGGCTCATCTTCAACTTAAAAACCTCTAAACAAAAAGATGGAAAACTCCCATTTCAAGATGAAAACCTTCGATACCATTCGTCAAACCTTAAAACCAAACGACTGGACAATCTCCATAGATCTATAAGACGTTTACCTACACATCCTCCCTTTGCACCAATCGGTATGCCATCTCTTTCTTTTTATGTACGACGGAGAAGTTGACGAGTTCCAATGCCTTCCCTTCGGTCTGAACGCTGCCCCAAGAATCTTCACGCTCATTCTCAAACCAATTCTGGCTATCTTACCACCAATCTCAAATTCCTGCAAATGCCTACCTAGATGATTGGCTTCTAAGAAATCAATGCCCTCGCCTGCTTGTTGACAATCTGCATTCCACGACAAGCCTTCTCGGCCAGCTAGGCTTCGGAATAAACGTAAAGAAATCAAGACTAGTCCCAGCCCAAGAATTCGTCTTCTTAGGGGTTTTGTTCAACCTCTCATCTGCAACAGTGAAGCCCTCACCAGATTATGTAGAGGACATGGGTGTCTCATTCCAGAACCGTCCTAAAGAAAGAGTCTTACACTCTCACCGGAACTCAACTACCTGATGGAAAAGATGGACTCCATGGTAAATCTTGTCCCCTACGGAAGATGATGACCAGGCCCTTCCACCATTCCTGAATCAACATCCGGGGACTATGCCTACAACCAGGAGAAACCACTCATCCCTTAGACGCCTCCTTCCCTCTAAACTCTACTGTGGTGGACGGACGTTCACACTCTTTCACAGTCAGTCCTTCTTCACTAACCACACCCTGATCTGCTTTTCTTAGCGGAAGCCTCTGTGGAAGGTTGGGGAGCACACATCGAAGATTACTAATCCTCCGGCCTATGGACAGAAGCGGACCAAGATCACGTAAACATCTTGGAGATGAAAGTGGTCCTCAATGGTAGAAACCACTTTCAATACCTCATATCAGGCAAGACCATTCAAGTTCTACTAGCCAACACAATGGCTGTAGCTTATCTACGGAAAGCGTGAGGAACGAAATCCAGGAAACTTCACAGCGTAGCCTCCGAAATTTTCACGCTTTGCATCGAGTTAAAAGACAACGATACTCTCCCTACACATTCCGGGAAGTCGGAACGTCATCGCGAATTCCCTCTCCAGACGTCATAAAGCCCGTTAGGGAGTGTGGACCCTAATGACATCCATTTGCAAATTTCTGTTCAACATATAGGGAATCCCAATGGTCGACCTATTTGCCACGAGGCACAATGCCATACTTCCCCACTTCATCGACCCAGTCCCAGACGAACTAACATGGACGCTCTAGCAACCTCTTGGAAGAATCTATGGCTACCTTTTCCCACCATTTATATTCTGCCTCCGGTTCTGCTAAAAATAGAATCGACCCAGGCTTCTTCCTACTATAGCTCCGAAATGGCCGTCGACGTCATGGTTCCCTCAACTTTTAATCTCTTAATCGATGACCCAAGAAGTCTGCCAAAAACTCCCAGACATTTTGCCCCAGCAAAGGAGATCGGCTCTACCCAAACGCCAGCGCTCTCAACTTAAACGGGTGGCTATAATTGAACTCATCAAAAAAGGCAGGAATTCTTGAGGAACAAGCCATCAGCATTGCAAGCAAAGCAATCAGGAAGTCAACCAATAGAATATATGTCAGTCACTGGGAGAAATGGTTTCGTTGGTGTGAACTGCGGAAAATTAGTCTAATTAATCCCCCTCTACCCAAACTTCTGATTTTCTTCACTGGCCTCTTCAATGAAGGCTTAAAGGGATCAACAAAATTCTTGTATACCGTTTAGCTTTAAATTCCGTTTTCAAAGCCGCCAGTAACACTCACCTCCTTAAAGATTTTCGCAGTTCTACGTTAATTAACACCTTAACACCTTAATTGGGACCTTTCCATCGTACTTCAATCCGTCATGAAGCAACTGTATGAACCCCTCCTGAACTTCAACCTTAACTTACTCGCTAGGAGAACTGTTTTCTTAATCACCCTCGCCACAAGCCTACGTTGCAGTGAAGTACAAGCTCTATCCGCAGACCCTGCCAACTGCTTCGGTAGCTTGAAATCCTTGAAAGTGGTTGAATTGAATTTAAGAAAAAATCCAAGACCTTGAATTCCTTGAAGTTGTTAGCTATGTTCTGGAAAGTAAAGTCCTGGATTTTGTTGGTTGTAGACAAACCAGCAATTTGTTTTAAATAACTTGCATGTTTGTCATAAAATGTTGTTGAGCTTATTTTTTAAAGTTTGTTGTTCCCTGCCATGCGTGTTCCATCAGTTGTTTACTTGGCTTTTGAACACAATGTAGAAAAAAAGCTGAGGAAATAAGCCGATGGGAAATCCAAAGGACAAAACATTTGTAAAACTCATCACCCTGTTTGGTGAAATTCAACCCGAGGCAATTAACCTAACCTATGATCGGTAACAACTACAATACAAAAAAAAAAATAATAATACACAAGACAAGTTTTTGCCTTCGGTTTTTTTTTCTCACGCTTTTTTTTCATCTGCTTTTTTCCGCATCAGGCACACTATTAAAACGTGAACATTTAACTGTTTGTCAAAACCAAAAAGCAATTATTTCCAAATATCTTTTGCAAATTTTCGAGTCTTTTCGTTCTGGAGATGGAAAGGCGCAGACGACTGTCTTCTTCTCTTGACCGTTCATCTGCTCTTCGAACTTAGCATTTGTGCGCAGCCTCCAACACTAGCAGAGCTAGTGCGCCATTTCTCATGCAGCACGTTGTTAAACTCGCCTCGAAGCAGAAATTGGATGCCAGGGTTGGATGGTCCCTGTATTCATCAGCACAGCCGTCTCTTGGATGTGGTGTTGAATGGCAATGGACTCCAAGATTCTCAGATGAACATATCTGTTCGAGTTAGACGCAAGTAGAGTCTTGGTGCTTTCCCAGTCAAAATTACGTGGAGTTTCCAAGTGGTGGACTGTGATGCCATTCATTTCCACTCCTTCCCTGGTGTCGGCCTTGTGCTGCTTCACTCTGGTTGAGCTCGTGCTTCTCTATTCCATTCTCACATTTTCAAGTCTTCTTTCGTCTCTCTGGCCTTTATCCCACTGCTTTCTTTATCATAAGGTTTGGGCACCCTGGTGAGTACCCCAGTGCAACTAATCTCCCTCTTGTCTCGTATAGATTTTGTCTAGCTACGTCAAGGTTGGTGAAATACATGACCACTCTGTTTTGCTCATTCTGGGCAATTTCCTTCGGCTGCCCACGGTGTGTGTGGAGCTAAACAGGATCCCTCTTTCCATAGTCGTAGATTTTTGGTATGGGTGGTTCCAAATGTTTCTATCGTCACTCTGTAGAAGCACTAGTCTAGAAACGGAAGCTGTCCATTCTCTTCCTCTTTAAACGTATAGCCCAACTCATCAGTCCAAGCATTCGGTACCCGCAGCACATTCCCGGCTTCATCTCTCTTAACCCTGTGAATACTACGGGCCGATAAGTCAGCCCAGAAGTGACTGTTGATTCAGCCCTGCTGTCTTTTGAATGCTGGCTACTGAGTGGCTGTTTGCAGCAGTCTAAAATCAATCTCAAATATATTTTTTTTATGGAGGTATTTAAGAGGTATGAAAATACTTAGTTTATGAAGCTACTCAAAGTAGCTTTTCTGACAACTTTTATTACTATCATGACTTGCGAGTTTTCTTCCCCTAAAATATTTAGGTACTGTAGTTATTTTGTGTTATTAAGAATTGCTTTCAGCTCAGCCGTAGTACTCAGTGGGTTAAGGATGGTAATAGCATTGTCAACAAATCCAATCTCCTCCACAGTTTTAGGGAGACGTTAAGTCTGGAATTTGCTGCGAGTACTGACTGCCTGAACTGATGAGTTGGGCTTTATGTTTGAAGAGGAAGAGAATGGACAGTTCCCGTTTCTAGATGTGGTGCTTCTACGGAGTGATGATGGACACATTTTGTTCCATCCATACCAAAAATCTACGGCTACAGGCAGCTGATGTTTAGCTCCGGACATCCCGCGGGGCAGCTGAAGGGAATTGCCCAGAATGAGCTAAACAGAGTGGTCAGCCATTCTACAAACCTTGAAGTGGCTAGACAACACCTATATGAGACAAAAGGAACTTTGGTTGCACTGGGGTACCTACCAGGGTGTCTGAACCGTATGATAAAGAAGGCAGTTGGGATAAAGACAGGAAAGCAGACGAAAGCTTGAGAAGGTAGTTCGAAGATAAGCATGAGCTCAGGGTCGCGTTGACTGACCTAAGAGGTGTAACCAATAAGATCCAAAAAATGTTTAAAAACATGGTTTTGCTTCATACTTAAAAAATTCGAAGGGGCTTAAAGACCAACTGATGAAACTGAAGAAGACGTCATTTGTGACCGAGGGTAGATGAAGAGGAGAAGCGGAAGAGCGTAAAGAAAAGACCCTGCAGAAAATCGTAAACACCAAGGAAGGAGTTAACAGGGTTCCATGTGGGGGATTGTGATGCTGTCTATGTGGGATAGACGAGAAAAGGAATTTGAACTCGAGTGAAGCAGCACATGGCTGACACCGGGAAAGAGGGGAAAGGAACGGCATCACAGGCCACCACTTAGAAACTCGGCACAATATTGACTGGGAAAGTACCGAAGACTCTACTTGTGTCTAACTCGAACAGAGATGTACATCTGAGGAGCTTGTACTTCGTGGCGATTCAACACCAAATCTGAGAGAAGGCTGTGCAGATGAATATGCCGGGACCATCAACCCTGCGATCTTATTTCTGCTTTGAGGGGAGTTTAACAATGTGCTGCTTGAGAAATGGCATACCAACCCTCCTAGTATAGGAGGCTGCGCACAACCGCCAAGTTCAAAGAGCAGTATAACAGATAAGACAAAGTTGTGGTATTTTCTGTTGTGACTTAAAGAAGACAGTCGTCTGAGCCTTTCCATCTCCAGAACTAAAGACTTGAAAATTTGCTGAAGATACTGGGAAAGAATATCTTTTTATTTTTGAAATTGTACGTTTCTTGTGTTGCAATGAATTTGAACTTTCAAAGTAAGCGACATGACATTTTCAAAATGTTTATTGAGATGTTGTTGGCAAGGTTGTTGATTTTTAAGGTACTTGAAAAAAATTGGGTTTGCTTTGGAAAGGTCCTTGAAAAACTAGTATCAATTTTGGAAAAAAGCTTTGAAGTGCTTGAATGTTTTGTTTGTGATCTTGTGCGAACCCTGGTATTGAATCCATATCTACGCACCAAGGCTGAAATTAATAATAAATTTCTTGTCTAAATTCAGTCAAAAACTGTAGGGAAAGATCTTATCCATCTTCACCTTCGACCGTGTACGTTTTCCACTGATAACTGCCTACAAAGTGGCAGAATATTTGGATTTTTATCTGTTTAGAGTTCAAGCGAAGCAGAAAGACTCTGCCCTTTAATTTTTTTAGACTGAACCATTTTCTGCTGTTGAACAGACCACTTCAACTAATTGTGTCACTTAGCTGGTAATGTGGTTAGGTGCTCATACAGAACATAAGCAACCAGGTTGTTTTGCTTAAAACACTAAGATTAACTAACAGGACTCTTGACTTGTGCCTGATGAAGGTGGCAGCTATTTGTCCATCGAAAATTCGCAAGTTTGCTGTTGTGGACTTGCTCTGTTTGGTTTTGCATTAATCTTAGTGTGTGAGTATGTTGTCTGAACTCCAAAGTAACTATACCGTTTTGGTCTTTTCTATTAAATTTAGGTCAGTTTCATTTTAGGAATGGTCAGTTTTAGTAAACAAAGTATGATTAATTTCTGTTGTAGGACTGCTGCCCAAACCTTTCTTCTATCTTCCACAGACTCCAATCCCAGCACCACCCTTTTTAATGAGGACAGTAGTTATTTCAACGCATACTCGCATTTCAGCATTCATCATGATATGTTACACGTAAGTAGGTTGAGCACAAGTACCCAGAGTTTTGCTGGTTGCAATTGGTTTAGTGTTTTTATGTTTGACGTTACAGGAAGGAAAAACCATTGCACGATAAATATATTAAAATTTAAAAACCAATTTTAGACAAGTAGTAGTCCTATTTTTGATATACGGTATATGGGTATGTATTTAGTAATGTTGTCATCCCTGCACTCGCTTTTTGGAAAATGTAAATTTTGGTGAGGTATCTGAAGTTGTATTTTAAATATATTTACAAGGTATATTCAGGAGCTTATGAAGAGATGTGTTAGAAACGTGTTAGACAGTGTCGGTCAGTAATGGATTGCAGCGACCACCTTGGCAAATTTTTTGTTTGAAAATTTCATCCATCGTACAAGGAAATAAAAAAAAAATGTCTATTGTGATAGCTTAATCTGCAAATGCATTGGCTTATAGATTCACAAAGACCTCGATGCTGTTTCGAGTCTAGGCAATATATGAGCTATAAATTAAGGGGACAAGCTAAGCTCATGGTGATGTTAAATGGTAAATTGCATAGAATCGGATTCCTTCTCTTTTTCTTGTTCGTGTACTCCTGACAGTATGTACTGAAATTGGTAAACGGGTGCCACGTTGATAATTGTTTGGCCTTTCAAAGTAGTGATACCAACAGACCACAACATTCTTTAAGTTAATCCTACTGAGTATTACTTCAACAGTTAAACGAAAAACTTGACCATTACTATTTTTAGATAGCAAATTTTTCCTTTAAATAATTCTGAAGTATTACATAATTACAAGATATAAGAGTACGGTGTAGTGCTGTCCTACTTTAGTGGCACTAACAATAGAATGCTGGTGATTGTAACCGTACTTTCTTTATGCTCTAGATTTGATAAAAAAAAAACAATACTCACTTGGTGTATTTGGTGAATAAGTCTTATCAGTGGTGTATTGTTCTACTTTTTTCTTTTAACCTGCATTTTGTACAGCAGCGTGTTAGTGACGCCTGAACGAATTGTGAGGGTAGCTTCTGCCAACATTTCATATGCTAATGTTGCTGATATAGTTTTTTACATGTTTCTTTTAAATTTATTTTAATAATAAGTCAAATGCTTGATAACGGGCTGTGTGGCAACTAAATGTGCACAAATGGTTTTCTAGTTTTAAGGACATAAATTAAAAACGGTTTGAACTAAAGGTGTTTAATTTTAACCAATGGCAAGCTCTCTTTGAGACAATGAATTTGGTATATTGGAATGCCAGAAACGGTAAAAATTGGCGAAGTTGTTGAAATTTCACCGGATTCAAGTTTTCAGAGTATAGATGCGTCACTATACGTCACTGACACTACAGCATTATAATGTTAGGTTATGTATGTTAGAATATTTACCTCCCTCCCACGTCTCCCAAAGCTTCAGATTACCATTATTAGTTAGTGAATTTCACAAAACAAAAATTTACAATTTCAGAGCCAGGACAAACTGTTAGAGGGTTAATAATCACCAGGGGTGTGCGATACTATCGAATTTCGATACTATCTTGGTATCGGTAGTGGTATCGAAATTCAAAACTTGGTATCGATTTTCGGTAGTATCGAAGGTATCGAAAAAGTATCGTTGGTTTAAAAAATATTGCAGTATTAAGAGAATACCGAAGAGGTTTTGGCACAGAAAATTAATTTCAAGAGTTTAGATCGTTGTACATCGTTGTAGATTTGTTACCGATAGGCCTAACGTTTAGCAGCAGTTTCACACGTTTTTAATTGCCACCTACCTATTGACTCTCTGTGAGTGCAATCCACACCAAATAAATCATAAAATCCCAAAAAGAACGGTGATTACTGGAAAAGAATACCTTACAGTTGATTGCTGACTGTTTATGGCAGCTAAGACTTTATTATTACAACGTTGCCGGTCTTTGTTGTTCACCATCGTTTTACTGCAACTTGAAATTGAAGAGTGCAATGCATGATGGGTATTTTCCGTAAAAATAAAAGTAACTAATTTGTTTTAAACTTAAATTTAAATTTTATTTTATTAAACTGAATATTTTGTGTTAATAAGTTATAAATTTAAATATTTTATTTATATTTGTATACACAATTTCTTACTTCCTGCAAATACTTACCTTCAGTAATATTGCTAAAACCACCTTTTTACGCTATTTACTGCTCGCTTATGAACTAAAAACCCCATTTTTTACGTTCTCCCTAAGCTTTTCTCCACTGCCGCCAGGCGGCGCTGCACGTCCTTACCGACGTCAGCGCCCCCACCATTCCAACCGCATCACTTTTTCACGGGCACTCCGGTTTAGTGATTGCGGGGAGGCGGGCGGGTCCTTACTGAAGGTAAGTATTTTAGGTAAGTAAAAACTAATTTTCACTAGTTAAAATTTTCGTTTCTTACTTCCTGCAAATACTTACCTTCAGTAATATTGCTGAATTTGTCAGACAGGAGGCGGGAATCACCACCCCAACCAGGAACCCCGGAGAACAAGCTTACTAAACCACACACACACTGCCACCAAAACACTAATAAAGAACCAAAAGGCAACCAACCCACCAGGACCAGGTATCCAGCGACGCCATGCCCCCCAGAGAGGCCCATGGCCCCCAACCAACAGCCGGGTGAGTTAGCCCAACGCCTGGCAGTACCACCACCTCATCCTCGAGAACCTAGCTCAGGAACAAGGCACACAAGCCCAGAAAACCGGCCCGCTCCACTAGAATTGCCGTAATAGAGCACAGCCAGAATAACACACTGAAACAAGGCACACCGACTCGGGCTTCACCCCCAGAAAGCCCGGCCAGCCACAACATGGCATGCACCACAGATCC
>JAHWFP010191701.1:0-17716 GCA_023313725.1 Lithobius niger | reverse complement strand
AAAAAAAACAGTTTTCCAAAAAAGCCGTTTAAGGCGGATGGATTTATGTAGTACCAAAATTTGACAAATGGTTCCCATCATACATTGGGTCACTCCTCATTACTACAGAACTGTATATACTCCTGGCTCAAGACAAAACATTTTTGTGGGAGGTTTTATAACACATTCACGCAGTAAAATCAATTTCACACAAATCATTTATCGTGCGAAACATCGGAAATTGTTGCAAATTCAACTTCTCCTCTCATCTTGTTACAAAATCTCCCGCACAAAATTGATTGCAACATGTCTTCTAATGAAATTCTGCAGAAAAATATTGCCGAAAGTAGGGATCCTACAAAAAGAAGGTGAACCTAAAACACAGAAGATGTAACCCCATAAAAAAAATTAACTCCGCACAAAGTTTTCACAACACCTAAAAGCATTAAACCCACAAGTGAGCGTGTAGCAGTCGGGGTTGAGAAGTGCATGGCAGTTTGAGCACCCTAAATGTTGTTTGATCTGTGGGGGAGGAAGGGGTGTTATTTATGGGGACTTGGTCACAATCTGAGGACCATTAACATCAGTTGGATAACTAATACTTTGGCTAAAAATGAAAAATCTGAGACTACATTAGTTTGTCTCCCCCATGCAGACAACCATTTTTTAAAATGGCAATTAATTTTAAATGACTGAAGGAGAAGATTTTCACTTTACGGATAATTTGTTTTAATGGAAAGTTTTGAACACACGTGTACCTCGCGCGGATGAATCGCGCTGAATTGGCTAATTGTGTATAGCTATCTCACAGACATGCTTCCTGGATCCAATAAAAGAGCATCGCCACGGTCACTGTCGCAACTGTTGCCAGAAGCGGCGCATCAGTCCTTTGAAAACTTGCAACCAAACCTGTTTGGCTAAGAAACTAATTCAAACAATCGGTTTGCGTCAAACAACTTTAAAAATATGCTACTTCATTTAATTTGAAGACTTATTCAAATTGAGATGTTGGAATGCAAGGTCACTTTACCGACTCTTCCTTTCGTCATATACATTTAACGTCTTTTTGGCAAAACTGAGAAAAAATCACACGGGTCTAACCAAAATAAATAATGTACAACAAATGCTAATTTTATGTGATATGCCATGTAAATGAAATTACTCTGCAGAGTACTCCGAAGGTAGCTGTACGAAAACTTATCGTCATATTAAAATCTTGTAAACAATAATATGCTTTGCTCTGTTGTCATTTAAGTAGTAAGTTAGAACTTCCGTCTTTCAATTATAACCAGCTTAAATTGCCACATGGTCTGGCAAATAGTCTGCAAACATATTCCAACTACATTACTTTAAATTGAGCTACTGTAACAGGGTTTGTTTACAATATTTCAATGTTTGAAGTAATTCATAAAGCCGATGTAGCAGTGGAAGTGTGAACAGCTTTGCTATATGACAACAACCCATTTTAAATGAATTATGCATCACATCCCATAATTCTTGAATTCTTTATCTCTATACTTTTCGTCGTATCCCTTTATTTGTAGAGTTTGTTACAAAAGTGGTTATTGAAATTAAAACGAGTTTCACAATTTGTGTAAGAGGATTTCATTGTATGTTGCTGAATTTTTATTTTTACACTTGGGACCAGCAATGCAGCACGAGGAAGTGACATTTAAACTGAACTACCAACAAAGCATAAAACAGGATATTTCTCATAATTAAAAGATAAAATACAACAAATGTTTGATGCATTGATAACGGAACTAGGGAACACTGTAAACATGGACTCGATACTGTTGCATTGACTTTCCGAGTCCATTACGCAAACTAAATAATAATCAAATTTTGTGAGAAAACTTGTTTTTATTTGGTTTGACCAATGGACCTTTAATATGATAACGTAATTACAAAGTGAATGCAGAGTTCTGAACAAGATTGGCTCAAGTTTTATCAACCAGATTAGCTTAAGTTTTATCGAGATTAGCTTTTTTACCAACCTTCAGAGAATCCAGGTGAACTACAGCTGGAAAGAAATACACTGCTTCAGAAATTATCTGTTTTTAATCCATATGTCAACCTATCTACCAGAACCTTATTCATTTAATTTGCCCTGAATTAAGATCACCCCCACTAATTTATTGTTGAAATACATTCATATTTAGTACCGTAGGCCTTACGTTCACAGAATGACCCATACATAAGAATTAAGAGGACTAGGCAACTGCCACAAAGGGTTGACGCGTAGATTAAATAAAGGGTACATTTTTTTTTTTGAACAACAAAAATTTAAAGTCCACGCACTCACGACTACTTCGGCTTTATAGAATACATAACTACATGCTTACATTAGGTTATCCTAAACGTGATATATATAATTTACACTTGGAAGTACAGCAGCAAACATGCATTATTTAAAACAGACTTCCACACATCGAAGAGATTTGTCCGTCATTTTAGCAGTACCACAAATTTGAGTTCAGAGATTATTGCTTTGAGAATTAATGATGTGTAAGTCGTGTCAGTTTCAGCCAAACTAGCAAATCCAGGAAACCAAAAAAATAACAATATAAATTGCAAACCATTATCAAGAAACACAACTACTACGCAGTCATTATCTTAATGCTAGGAAAACAACCAACAATGTTCATCGTCTGAGGAAGACCCAACGCGAGGAGAGAAGAAAACGGAGAAGGAAAAATCAACAAAGAAGACCATAGAGGAACAACACTTTCATGGATGTGAAATTTAGTCTGGGAAACAGCTGTAAATGCAGAAAGGATGACCACGAATATTCCACAGAAAATTCCACATAAAAACGGCAGGGTACTCACCAAGGATAATGTCGGTTGTAAGTAAGACGTAAGTAAAGATAATTTCATAAATATTGATAGATTTTGACGTACAATTTTCGTATTCTGGAGGTCCAACTGCTTGAACCAAGCATGTTTTTTTTATCGAATAAATTCTATTTCATGTAAATTTTGGCTGGTCAACTGATCAAAAAATATCATTAAATAATAAAGTGATGATGTTAAGCTGTTTTCCTATAAACCACTGAAAACACACACTTTAAAATACCTAATTCAACAGAATTACATTAATCGGTGAAATTACCAAAATTAATGTACAACTAAAAGATGTGACAAAGCCACATTTAAAAGCACGTGCGTAAATTAATTGTTGTATAGAATAGAGGAAAAGTACCAGTCCTGCCAGACACCACGGCACAGACCCAAATCCCGACAACCAAGGAACAACTTAAAGGAATTCACTGAGAGGAAGTGGACCACCATTAGGAAGAGCATTGCAAGAGTTAACAACACGCTCTGTGAAGAAACAATTATGAATGTCTAAAGGGGTGAGATCCTAGCAAACAAAGATTGTGGCCCCTGCACTGTACGAAAGGAAAAAGGAACCGCAGGGGTCAAAGTAGATTTTTTTTTCAAAAAAGAAGGAACCAAGTAGGGAAATTTTTCCCAAGTATACGAACAAAGTAGAAAATAAACTAAGTTTGTCTATTAGATTAAAATTTAACACATTTCAGTACACACGTTCAGTACCGACCCGACTCTAAATGAAAACTTTTTTAGAGATTATTTAAAGTTTGAGTGATAACATTAATAAATGAGAAAAGATATGTTGATGTAGCAAACCACGAGATTGTGTGACCAGCTTCCATCCGAGTAAATACAGCCCCAACAGAAATGACCTGGAAAATCGTTCTCCTCACGAACTCATAATTAGCAAGAGCATCTTACTTAACCTAACCGCAAATAACAACAATGTAACAAATAAACATAATAGTGTACTCGCAAAGTAGCAAGAATAGCGCAACACTTTACAGCAGTAAAGTCACCATAGGAGTCGAAATTCAATGCATCACCTATCTTCCCGCTAAAGTAAGAAAAGAGGTGGTCACGCGTGGAATGCCTTCCAATGAAGTACACAGGTACGCAAAGATGAATACGAGGGCCCCCTTTTCTTTAAATTCATTGAATGTGACTCACGGTCACATTAGCTATGGTGCGTTTCTCGTAATCCCAATTGCCATACAGACCAATTTTAGTCTGGCAAGCTCTATATTTCCGCTGTGCATATTTACCAGCATTCCTGACTCACTACTAATTACAAATGCATTCCGTAATTCTCTGTATGTTAACGCTGTAGATGTTAGGGCGCAAAAGGCAAATATAGCAAACAGGCGGAAGCCTTCACATCAGGAATACAATTTGCCTCAGGGTCCTGACACCAGCATGAACAAAAGGTATGTCCTTGCACATATAGGCCTAACAACCTGCAGAAACATAAGTTTAGTACGATAAAGCTTATTTTCATTTTAATTCAAATAAAAATTATAAAATACAAACCAGCTAGTCTTTATAATGTGATTTTTTCTAAAAGTAGGAATAAAGTAGGAATAGTAGGAAAAGTTGGAACACTTAGAGCCCTGAAATCAGGTTTTTGACGAATACGATCGTTCAATATCTGGAAAACCAAGATTGACCACCATGTTGAAATCTGGCTTCAACTGGACTGCAGTTAGACGAAGAATTAGGAGCTAACGAACTTTGAAGACCATTAATAGATAATTCGATCAATAACCAACCTTATAAAACTTCACCACTTTTCTTTTTGTAAGGTAAGATAAGTTTACACCAGAAAACATGCCACCTGTCACTTAACAATAAATTTGTAGCAATGGATTTGTGAAAGATAGTTGAATTGTGTTGTCATAAACAGAGAAAAACGAACACATTTTTCGTTTAGAGAGTAGATTCCTTAAATGGATAAAACAATGAGTAAAATAACAAGCAATGCTCTTAATTAGCGGCAGTAAAAACTCTTGTAAACTGTTAAACCGAGTTTACTAACATAAAACTAAAACAATGGATACATGCAATGACATTCTTTTCTTTCATATCACTTTGAAAAGAATTTCTATGAATCCCGATTTCCACTGAACATCACCTAATAACACGTTGAAATGCAGAACATCTGGTAACTTTGCTAGTTTGGCTACTTACTAATTATTGCCTTTTGCCCAAGTTATTTAAACGGTACTATTACCATTCCCATCTCTAGACCCACACACATGCATCCTAAACTAACACACAAGTGACACACACAAATGCTCACTCACGTTAACTCCAAGCACCAACAATACTCTTAACATTCACAAAATAATATAAATATATGTGTATAATATATCTATATATACATATAATTATTCCATATCATTATTTGTCAAGTATTTTCTTCACTAAGTGCACATTCTGATAATATCATGAGATGCTTGGATGCAATGCAATACTGTGGTAGTAAACTCACAGCACACCAACACAACAGAGATCTTTTCCGACTTAGATTTAGTTCATATTTGCTTTACCGCCACTTCTGAGTTTCTCGATACATACGCTCAATATTCTCACGCAGCATACGTACTTGCTCTGAAACAAGAGAAAAAAATGCACATTAGCTCGATGATCCACGATTCTTACACAAGTTTTGTATCATGCATCAATTCAAAGAATTCACTAAGGAAAACTTAAAATTACTAAAGACTTTGAAACTTTACAATACCATATTTACCAAATTTAAAGCACAGTTTACGTTGTACTAAACGAGCCATTCTTGGCATTATAGTCACAGGCATAATATTTTCTTTCATGATACTGTACAAATTTAGAGATCTTGATATTGACATACACCATTTCTTTTCGTGGTTTCACAAGCTTCTGAAAAGTGCTATGTCAACTTGGTATCTCAAGTTGTTACTTAAATGGTATGTACCAAAAATAAGTTCCATAGAAATTTTTAATGTGAAACGCTTTAACAAAGCCACATAAACTTGTTAATGAGGTTTTGTCCAATCTGCGTTGACTAAAACTAAAACCGAAGCTTTCCCGGCATTCTTGCATACTTGCCTTTTCTCTTTTTCCATGCCACCGGAGAATTTGAGTACCACCGTTAATTTCTTCTGCCACGAACTAATTTCCAGGGTTTTGTGTAAGTCTTGTGTGTGTGTCTATTAGTCTAGGAGCTAGCTCAGTGCACGTATGCACTTTTATGTACCCTCAGTTTAACTGCTGGACATTATTACACACATACAGGAGTATTAAACACAATTGGTCACGTGGTCCAAATCATGGTCGTTTGGCCGCCATATTAGATGCCCTATTGAGAACTACGCCCAATGATATCTTCCTTACCTGTGCTCCGATTTTAACTTCCTTACAGTCCATTTTAAACGCCGTTAAATGCCCTACAACTTTTGCGGTTTGACTTTTTTTGATTATCCCATTAGTTTTTGAGAAAAAATGTGATTTTAATGAATATACGTGAAAAATGCAGTTTCTTGAGTAAATTCCTTATAAAAGTACAAGAAACTTGCTGTTAGACACAGATCTACACGGGAAAATGATTGTTGATTAAATAAACTAGCTTAGCCAACCATGTTCCATAATAAAGACATATTTTCCAATAGTATCAGAAGGTAGTATGAATGGACTCAAATGGGATCTTTGTAATCGCATCATGCAATAGCCACTGCATCAATTAAAACCAGATTTTGTGCATTGATAGTGGTACACCTAGAGATATTTTGTAAAAAAAAAAAAATCCGGAATCAGACATGTCGTTGCGGAATAATGAAGGTGACAAAATGGGGCAAAAAAATGGGCCAAAAGCCAATATGCCAAACAACGAGGTCATAGATTATTCTTGACATCATAGTTTTGTTCATGCAAAGTTTGTTTTGGCAGGTCAAAGTTTCTTTCTTTTTGATTAGTTTTCCCGATCAAACTATGACATCATGAGCAGTTTTCTTATATATTGGTAATAAACTAAGTTGAAGACATTTTCACTTCTCATTGGCCAATTTTGACGTTTGAATACACCATTTTGAAGGTTATTACCATTGACCAGCTTTCCAATGGTCTTCACCCCAAGCAGAATGATAATTTTACTAGGGATTTTTGGTTTTAAAATGACTTTAGCATATGCAATATTATTTTAAACCAATATGTTTTTTAATGGTGTGAGCATTTCGGCATATGCTGCGTCAACAACATTGTTTTCATGATACTATCTAGATAAGTAGCTAACTACCTTAGCGGCCTTTCTTGGTTGAATGATATCACTACTTTCAAAGGCTGACCCGTTTTGGAAATTTGGTGGCTTCCTTATGTAGTTTTAGTTTTGGGTGGATTACAAATACATAGCATGCTCATTTCACAGAATGTTTGCGTATTCTTAATTTGAAAACATTTTTTGGAAGTGGGAAACCCAGCCAAACAGCAGTGAAAGCGGAGCCCATACTGTTATGTCGAACGTGGAAATGATGGTTTTTTTTTTTTTTTTGGTATGTTGGTTTGTTTATTGGCTTGAATTGATCCATCACGTAATAACGTCTACATCAATTATTAACACCAGATTTCGATAGCGGTTCACTAAGAGGTGGTTTGTAAAATTGAAAAAAAGTTAAAAAGAACCTGTTGTTGAGGAACAACGCCATCCAGCGCTAAGAAAGCAAATGGACAAAGAAACAAGATGCAAGGTCAATCAAGAAGTTGAGCCACAATACTGTCGGCAATGTACTCAAATGCATTTTCAAACACCTGCCTGTGCCTGGTGTATCGTTTGTTTGTTTGTTCGTTTGTTGGTTTATTTGTTGGTATATTCATTTGTTTGTTGGTATATTCATTTGTTTGTTGGTTGATTTTTTTTATTTGTTTGTGTGTGGTTTGTTTGTTGATTTGTTTGTGTATTGGTTGGTTAACTTGGTTTGTAGGTTTGTTTGTTGATTTGTTTGTGTATTGGTTGGTTTGTAGGTTTGTTTGTTGATTTGTTTGTTTGTTTGGCATGAGCGTTGGTTTGTTGGTTTGTTTGTTTGTTTGGCGGCTTGTTTGTTTTGTTGTTAGTTTGTTGGTTAGCTAGTTCGCTTCGCTTCATTTGTCGACAGTGTAAGTGATGACGCCCTAGTTTATAGAGGGATTTGCACTTAACCTTACTTATCAAATCTGTTAAAGAAGCAGGTGACAGGATGCTAGTCCATACTTTTCCCACATCAATTACTTCAAACGTGAGTGAAGCTGTGATTTGTTCTACTGACAGTCTTTGTTAATGTATTGATAAGTGGAAAACTATGAACTGTGGATTACGGTGACAAAGAAAACGAGGGTACTTTACTCCGCAAATGCAAAGGAGCATCCGAACCTGAGGATTTTCCTAGGCCCTTTTATTGCCAGAAATTCTTTGGAGAAGAAGTAAGGATTTATATGGTTGAGAATTAAGTGCTGTGACTTTTAAATAAAATAAAAAAACTGGATTTGGAACAATACGGTTAAGTGCAAATCCTCCATAAATAACCTTCTGATACTGTTGGAAAATATGTCTTTATTACGGAACATGGTTGGCTAAGCTAGTTTATTTAATCAACAACCATTTTCCAGTACAGATCTGTTTCTAATAGCAACTTTCTTGCACTTTTATAAGGAATTTACTCAAGAAACGGCGTTTTCACGTAAAACTCCATAAAATCATGTTTTTTTCTCAAAAACTAATGGGATTATCAAAAAAAGTCATTCCGCAAAAGTTGTAGGGCATTTAGCGTTGATTAAAATGGACTATAAGAAAGTTAAAATCGAACCACCGGTAAGGGAGATATCATTGGGCGTAGTTCCCAATATGAAGTCCAATATGGCGTCCTATATGGTGTCCAATATGGCGGCCAAACGACCATGATTTGGACCACGTGACCAATTGCGTTTAACACTCCTATAGGTGTGCAATAATGCCTAGCAGTCAAACAGATGTTTCTACTATATTTGAGATGTCTCTCTCTCTCTTTCTCGAAGATGAGGATGCCGAGCATTGGCTCAGTCACATAGCTGTACCCAAACATAGCCGTTTGGGTACTCCCAGAATGAAGAGATTAACCATCGGACAATAAGTTGCACAGGCAGTGCTCGTTCATGTGATTTTGCCACCGCTCACTCAAGTGCCTGCACACAAGCCAGTCACAAGACTAGACTGTTTTATTTTTGACTTGGAAAATCAAGCTAAAAAATAAGTTCCTTCATAGAAATCCGCCTCGCTGTGTTAGTAACAGTTGGGATGTTCCTTTGCTTACGACACCTTTTAACCCCCATTTGCATAAATTGTTAACCTAATTTATTCAAACCACGCGCCGAACTGTGTTACTTCCGGTTCCCTCCTCCTCACCTCCAGTTGTCTAATCACCACTGTTACATTTGCTGTCGGCACGAGTGGATGTTTTCGTGGTTAGCATCGAGTTTCTGTAACGTTTTGCTGGATTGTAGCCATGTCCATGGATAAAAGCATGGTGGGAGCCATCAGGATGGATAAAAGCATGGTGGGAACCATCAGGATGGATAAAAGCATGGTGGGAACCATCAGGATGGATTATCGTAGTGACGGAACTTCGCAAGGTAATGGTCGAATACTGGATGAATGCCTTCCTCCCATAAGTACCATAACAACATTCAAAATGGCGGGGCCAATTAGGCCTATTACTGCTGAGTTGCCCGTGGGGCAGTTTGGCGTTTTCTCTGCTTTTGAGTAGGGAAATGCAGCGTGCATTGAGTATTTGGGGAGTTCAAATAGAGATAAAGTTCAGTCCGTGGTAATGAGCGAGGATGGTTTTTGATGACGACCGACAACGACGTTGGTCGCGGTTCGGAACCGAGGCGACACGTGGTTACAGTGATGAGAATGAGTTGGCATTTGTGTAAATGGTGGTGACACTGGGCAGGATGCCCCGTGGGGTGATTACCGTGGTTGTTTGGCTGATGGCAATGGGCGGTTGTGGTGATTAGGCCCGGGGGCAGCCCGGGGTTGGAGGGGAAGTGCCCAACGAGCCGTTAAGGAGTAGTGGCGGTTGCCCGGGGCGGTAGCAAGGAAAGCTCCGGTTTGGGACTTTGGATGGAGACGTGCTCCAATGGTGGATCGAGCTATTGAACGTTTGGTTAGCTGTTGTTGAGAGAGAGTCGATTCTGACTGTTTGGGAAGCTTCGTGGCTTCGAGAGTTTGCACTGCCGCGCAAGCCTGTTATACCGAGAGGTAACGAGACAGCGTACAAATTCGTGGATACGATGTTAGCGAGAGTGAAATCAAATATTTTTTTTGATTATGGTTATGTTCCCTTTATTGCATGCACTCCAATGGTGCGCTATGGATCCGGTTGATTTTGACAACACATGGAAGTCAAAGCTATCTCAGGTGATCGTAGATGTAACTACGTTACAAGTATGGGCATTATTATCTGCAAAGGAAACTAGGCGTGGCCATCTGATCAACACGTACGCCGAGGAATTACGGCCGGATTTAGGTGCTAGAAAGTCTACACTAGGGGAGTTGATTGGCGTTCCGTTACAGGAGTTACTTTGACAGGCCCATCAAGAGGCGTCAGCGGTGAAAGTGCGGCGCTGCCCTTTAGATGTGTCAATTCACACAGAAAGGGGCAGCAGATGGAGTCGGCCGCGGGGGCGTGGTTCTGAGGGGTAGTGTGACGCCAGGTGGAGTAGGGCCCGCTGTCGATACAGCGGCCGGGGGCAGTGTTTTATTCTACTATTACGCCTTGTTAGCTAGGGAGCCAGGGCTTCCTGTACACTCCCAGGGAAGGCTGTTAACGAATTTGGATAGGCCTAAGCCAGTCGAGAGGATAATTAACCACGGTGTAGGTGGTGGTTTTGTTCGTGCCTAGGGGCGCAAGGGTCGACCGTTTTCATTTGTCAAAGCTGGCTTGGCTAATAGTAGAGGTTGATATATCAGTTTCGACCAGACTGGTGTATGGGGCAAAGTGGGGCAAATGGGTGTTGTGGTGCAGATTGAATAATGTCACCGATCCGGTGACTGCACCTGTGGTAGCCAAAAATGTCTGAAATTTTTGTCTGAACTGTACAAGCAGGGCCGTCAGTACAATACTATCGTTGGCTATGTGGCAGCCTTGGTGCGGTTTCACTGCGGTGAGAACGAATTGCGTTATCTAGTGTGCCCCCTGTTGTTAAAATGATTTGTTAAAAGGTGTTTAACTTAAGATCTCCTGTGCCCCGGTATTTGGTGATTTGGGACCTGGCCCGTGTGGCAAACTTTCTGATGAACTGGCCAACATGAGATTTGACTTTGAAGTGTTTAACTCTTAAATTGACAATGCTTCTGGCTGTAGTTGCGGGTAACAGGGCCAGCGAATTATACAACTTGGATCTTAAAGGGTGTGATTTTGGCGCCAGGAAAGCGGTCCTAGTAATCAGATCCATTAGTCGGCCAGGGTGGGCCTGGCTTACTAACTTTACACCTCCGCAAGAATGACCAAAACTGGTTTGACACGTTATGTTATTTGGAGTCCTACATCCTTCGGCTGGCGCCACCAAGAGACAAGTGCATCCTAGACACTGATGCTCATCTAAGTCAACTGCGATTGTCTTATATGCAACCGCACCAGCCAGTGACGGCGCGTTGGTTCTATTAGACAGGGCGTATCTCTGGCATAGACATAAAGCAGTTTCGTGGCCATTCGGCGAGGGCCGCTGCGACTGGTGGCTGTGGTGGGACACCATCGCAGAACATAGCGCTGGCTAATTGGGCGTCGCCATCCGTTCTCCAAGCCCATTATCCGAAAGAGGTCGAATCTGGCCTGGGAGGGCTTCTGCTGCAGCAGATGTAAAGCAGTGAGGTAAATGGTTGTGGCAAGGGTCACCCCTTGCTGGGTGTGTACGGCCCGATCTGGGACTGTGGTAAGTAATTCTTAGTGTTTTTTGGTGAACTGCGAAACAATGAGAATCTGCAAAGTATCCCAACTGTCACTAACATAGCGAGGAGGATTTCTATGAAGGAGAAATGAAGATTCTACCAGAGAACTTATTCTTGCAGGAGAATATAAGTTCTCCGAGTAGAATCCGACGACGCTGTGTTAGTTTCATGCCCACCCGTCTCCGCTGGCGTAGTCGTTCACCGGGTGTCAGTCAAAAGACGGTGGTGATTAGACAAGTGGAGGTAAGGAGGAGAGAACCGGAAGTGACGCAGTTTGGTGCGAGGGTTGAATAAATTAGGTTAAAAATTTATGCAAATGGGGGTTTAAAAGTTGCCGTAAGCAAAGGGACACCCCAACTGTTACTAACTCAGCGTCGTCGGATTCTGCTCAGAGAACTTAGATTCTTCTGTGAGAAGAAGTTATCTGGTAAAATCTTCATTTTATTTCTATAAGGAGAAAATAGGTTATTTCGGAGTTATTTCGGTAACTTCAGCTGTACTAAGCTGTAGGGTGCCCCTAAAATGGTGACAAAATCGTTAGAGGTCGCCTCCGAGTTGCTTAGAGATATGTGCCACGTTGTTAAGGCCAATGATAATTCCATTATTTTTAAGCAATAGCTGCTCAAAGTTGATGCCAAGTAGTTTACATATGAAAGCAGGAAAAAAAAATAGAAACAACACGGCGTGCGTGTGGCTAACCATTGTACAATTGTGTATTTTAGTTTGCTGTGCTAAAACCGATATTACGCACGCACCGAGTAACTTAAAGACGAAACTGTCACTTACCACACAAAGCAGTCGTGTGCCATGCCAACATCGATCTATGGCCAGCGTAATATTACAAACATCAGATAGTTCGTTAGCTCATCTTTTTATTATTACTTTTACATTATTTGGCATTTTAAATACCTATTGTTGAAAAACAAAGGACCTAAAATTATAGCCTTGACGAGGTGGCACAAACGTCTGTCGCATACAGACTGCGTGCGACCTATACTAACAGATGCCTGTACCACTGTAGACGATCCTAACTTTGCAGTATAGTGGAAGTTAGGTAGACTTCTAAGTTAACTATTTTTCTCCTGGTCAATTAAGTAACAATTTTAAGAAACCTAACAAACAGAGAATTAGTCATTCACAGCCTGGCCAAAGGTCAACTAGATTGAATAACTTATGTTGATCGAGTTACTCAAACAGAACAAGTTATTACTCAAGTAGATAGAGTTACTCTAATAGGTCGAGTTAGTCAAATAGGTCGAGTTACTCAGAACATGCATAAATGAAGACACAATACCACACGGTCTGTACTATCCTACAGTTTTTCTTGAATATTTAGTGATGGTCGATTCCCTTCCCCAGAAATTGAACACACTCAACGAAAATCATGTCACACTATCACAAATGTTCGTTTCCATTTAAAAAATGCGCATGCACATTAGTTGGGGGAGACCAAAGATTTATATTTGTTCCTGCTTAATATTAACTGCCTGCTGAGCTTAGCTTCCAATGAGGCTGACGAGCTGTTCGATTTTCCTGTACGTCAGCCCGTAAGGTTCATGAAAGGGACTTTCTCATTTTGAGAGTGAAGTATTGCAATAGATTTGCATGACTCCACCTTCAGATGCTGAAATCTATCGCAACTCGTCACATCCAAAATGAAAAGTCCCCCCTTAAGAACCTTACGGGGCTGAAGTATGGAAAAATTGACCAGCTTGGCAGTCCTCAGTTGGCAGCTAAGCTCAGCAGGCAGTGGAGAGACCAGCTGCAACACGAGGAACAAATGCAGATCAGTGGTCTCCCCCAACTGACGTGTGTGCACAAATTGTTCAATGGAAATGAACATTTATGATGGTGAGATGTGATTTTCGATGTGTGTCTTACTTCTGAGGAAGGTGATGGACCATTACCGTAAATAGCGTACTAAATGCCCAGTTAATGCTAACGCCCAGCCCCCTAAAATGCTTGAAGGTCAAAAATCATGATATCCTGTTGTTGACACCCACCCCTTAAAATTCATTGTTTTTCTGTGGCAAATTTAACTAAAATCTTATTACGTTTTAACGAAATCAACGCTTCATCCACTTAAATCTTGGTTTTTCTGTGTCAAAATTAAGTAAAAGCTTCATACATTTAACAAAATCAACTTTTAATCCAACACGATTCACGGGAGCGTTTGTCATCACGGAAAAAGTCGGAAATATTAGGCCTATCGATCGATCATTGGCGTGCATAATCTGGATTCAGTCTAGCAAAAACACAATGCCTTTACTCTCATTTATTCACAAATTTAGTTTATTAGACGTCCTCCTTCCAATATGTAACATAATTCAAAATTAAAACTAATTTATAATCATCACCAACCTTCAAAATAACAACATCATGCACGAACGGGACGCAAATAACCCAGTAGGTTACCCAGATCTCAGGCATCAGCCGGATCACGTTTTTAGCCAGCCAGAAAATAATTTTCATTTTGGGGCGGTGGTTCCAGATCTCTGGCATCAGCCGAGTCACATTTTTGAAAACGTGCGTCAATACAAAATGTGCTTCATGGTCGTGAATCGTGTTATTGTTTTGAAGGTTGGTAGTAATTAGTTTTAAGTTTGAATTAAGTTAGATACAGGAAGGAGGGCAATCTAATGAACTAATTTTGTGAATAAATGAAAATAAAGGCACTGTGTTTTTGTGAGACCGAATTCAGATCACGCATGTCATTGATCGCATAGGCCTAACCTTGTTTACGATCTTGATCCGCTCATGTTACCGAAAGCGTGTATGGTTATAAATTAGTTTCAGCTGCGAATTATGTTAAATTTTGGAGGACGGACTATACAATAACCTAAGTTTGTAAATAAATGAGAACACAGACATTGCGTTAATGCAAGATTGAATCCAGATCATGTACGCAAATGACTACATTATCGCCGACTTTTTCCGAGAGAAAATTCTCTCCTTGGATAGAAGTTAGTTTAGAAAATAGATAATACTTATTTTTAACGCCCACCCTCCAATTTTAGATAAATTAATTTTACAAGCCATGGGAGTTTAATACACGATTTACGGTACCGAAAATTCAAGAAGAACTTCGGATAGTTCTGGCAGTGTGATATTGTGTCTTCATTTTTTCATTACAAAGAACAATACAAATAGGTCCAGATAGACTTTGTCAGCAGACGTACCCCACTACTAACCAATTTTGCTAACTAAGTTTTCAACTTACCTGGTTTTAGGTTAGCTATGGTAGATTGCTTCCTCAAAAATTCTAGGCACAAGTCTTTACTAAGGCCAAATGCATGCATATTACACGTAAATGTTCTGCAATAAGAAGACCATAATAAGCAGAGAAGAAACACAGAGCAACAATCACAAGCATTTCCTAAAATTTGTTAATTTCCTCATTACAGCTAGCCTATGACTGTTTTAAAAATAAACTTTTTGGAGCCTTGTGTTATCCGAATAGCAGAGACAAACTGACTCATTTTTGAGCTTTACTTGATGTTTTAGAAGAAGAAAGACGTTTAGTAAATTCGAGCATTTGAACCAGGAAGGAGTTTGGACATCTCTCACACTACGTACCCTGGCTCCTACACTTAATGGCCGGAACTTTACCACAATCCCCCTTCTAGCTATCGGCCAGATTAGCTTCTTCAAGCAACTAGACTTAACTCTGCCACCGCTTAGGCCAACTTCATCCTAGATCACACTTACTAAGAAGCTAAATTGCTGTGCTTAGAACATTCGACCGCTCAGGCATTTTTGAAAAGTTAAGTCCAGAGGACTAGGCCTACATGGTCTTACAGGAAAAGGCTGAATTTCAGTAAGGCAGGACCAAGACATAATCTTAATCAAGGCAGGACCAAGACATAATCTTAATCAAGGCAGGACCAAGACATAATCTTAATCAAGGCTGTACCGATCAGTAGTTTTGCTTCCAATCCGATCCGATCAGTGGAGAAACGTCAACCTTGCCATTGCTTGTTGATCAATCATAGCGTAGGCGATTGCTTATTGATCGATCAGAGCGTAGCAGCAGAACCAGCAGAACGAATGGAAGCATTACAGCATCTGCGCAATTCAATCAGAAGGACACCATTGTGTACATGCACATGAGGCCATTGCTCAAGTAACACTTATTGTTTGCACGACCCAGGCGGGAAGTATGGTGTCCAGCGATGACTTAAGCAATCAAAATTTGTCATTCCATGGCGCGATCATAAAAAAATCATTGATGCTAACAAGTTACAATTAGTAGTTAATCAAAATGACTGAACAGGAGAGCTGCTAATTCTTACCATCAATTATTACAAATACGATGCAGAAAATGAAATAGGATAGTATCTGTATAAGTTTGAGGGTGTTCCCATAAAATAAGATTGGACTGGTTACTGGTAAAATATGATCGTTTTGCCGATCGATCCGATCACGCACTGAGCGGGAATTAGTGGTGTAACTAGGGTTTTGTACTGAGGGGGCAACACTAACTATTTAGCCGAATGGTATGGAGGGAGAAACCTATACAAGCTAGGTGCTCAGGCGGAGCGCTGTGAGCTCCCCCAGTGGGGTTCGGGGCCCGGAAGCTAACGCATTTTTGCTATTTTCCAGCGTTGTAAAATGCTGTTGGAAACATTTTTATAAAATCAGTTTTGCTAACTGCATTTGTACGCATAAAAAATGTGTAATGTAAATTTTTCAGTTTTTCATACTAGATACCGATTTTTTGTAAATAAAATGCGTCTTCAGGATAGTCAAGATTTTTTCAGCTATGCAAAAAGTGACATGGCCTTTGCCAAATAAGCCTTCAGAATCGTACAGAGGGGGCGAATTGCCCCTTTTGCCAAATTGTAGATTTGGCTAGGGTTGGTTTTGATATGAAGGTTGGAAGAAACCTATGTTGGATGATGGATAGGATTTGCTAGTTGTTGGTTAGTTGTTGCCAAGCTGGGAGATGGTGTTGCAATCGAGTTCCTACTGGGTGTTGTAAGGTGAAGTTGGCGTCATTGACTTTATTTGGTGTCAATGACATTCCTGTTGCACGGAATGTGCAAGGGGAGTATAGACGTCATTTGCTTTGTCGGCCAGGGGAGGAGCATCGGCTTCTTTTGTCATCTGAACCGCCTTTTTCATTCCGGCTTCGATTTTTGGTTGGGAAATTTTTTGAGGATTGGTTCTAACGAAAGGATTGGTTGGAGCGAAATGTTTGGTCCGGGCGACTATTTTCTGAACTCGGAGCCTGGGGTTTGTTTTTTTGGCCATTGGTCAGATCAGTAGTTGCTTTGTGGTTGATTCGAAAAATGCCTTGAACGTTCTTGGCATTTCCTGGGTGCTTGAAGGGTTTTCGGTTTCTTAGAAACGTCCAATTGCGGAGGTAAGGTGGGGATGAGGCCATGAAACAAGAGTGTCGGACTCGTGAAAGGGAAGATCCCTTAGCTTGAACTTCGTTGAGTCGTTGAGGTTCGAAGTGGTGGCCAACGCGATGCCACGCATTAGGAGCGTGTTGTTGAAGATTGCCCAAGTTAGCCAGTTGAGGGCGTGGTAGGTTGCAAACCCAGTTTTTTTGAAAAAGGTTTTGGGATCAGGTTTGATAAGTCTTTGATGATGGATGGTGACGGATCGAAAGAAAGTTTCTCACATAAGGCGTTCACTGCTGTGTACAAGACGTCTGCTTGGGATGCAGTTCAGAGCCCCAGACGAATGCACTTGTCAATGTCAAGGAGAACGAAAAGTTGGTATTTCGGCCTTCCTCGGAAGGAAGAGCGCAGTCCCGAGGTCCATTTTAACTTCGCCTATGAGGAATTCCGATTCACGGTATGTATCGAAATCTTTCGTGCAGTTGCACCTTCTCTTAAGGAGTGGAAGAAAGAGGTTCCCCGTCCAGGTCGTGGTCGCAGTAGGCGTTTATCCAATTCCAGGGGTTCGTCTCGGCCAAGGATGGCGCCACCATTGCGTAAAAGGCATGTTACCAGCGTTG
>JAHWFP010191666.1:0-26651 GCA_023313725.1 Lithobius niger | reverse complement strand
TGGATTAATTCATCTTCTACATTGAAAACAAGAAGGTGCAGCCGGGAGTGGACTTTTGGAGGTGAACTGCTTGGCGGCTAAATAGTTTTTTTTCCCCTATTTATTTATTACTGTTAGTATCTTTTTTTTGTAGCAGAAGCAGTAGCAAAAAAAAAAAAAAACTATTTTTGTCTGTCCACTAACAAAAGCACACTGTGGCTGGATTAGTGCTGCCGTGTTAGAGAACCGTTTCAGGGAAAAATAAAACATAATAGCAGAAGAGCTAAAGTCTTGCTCTAAAAATATTTAAGATTCTGTAAACCTTCATTATATGCTTGAATTTTTCAGGCGATGCGACAAAGATTCAAAGGAGGGAACATCGGACTCCCAGTAACGTCTCATCTTAATAAAATTAAAAACTATAGTATAATAATTTGCAAACTTGTAACAAAGGGTAACTCAAAATTTTAAACATTTTTAGGTTAGTGCACGATTTTTGCTTTTACAGTTTTGTTACTTAATGTTTCACTTTAGGAAGCATTTACGTGTTGGCCTGTTAAGCATTTTAACTTAGGAAAAATTTTAAATTAGAAAATTTAAAAACAAGAAGAGTGACCTTTTTGTTCTTGAAAGCATACTCTTAAAACTGCATGTTTTGTGAACAAAACATACACTTCAAATTGCTTAAATGTACAAACAGGCAGCAGAATGCAGGCAAAACTGCCAAGTCAAAAACCACAATTCGAACAAAGTAAAGAGAAAAATTTATAATTAAAAAATTAAAAAAATTAATAAGCAGGAAGAGAAGAGTGACGTCTTTGTGCTGAAAGCACAAGAAGAAGTCAATGAGGTCACTCTTCTCTTCTTGTTTTTTAAATGTTAAAATTTTAAAATTAAAAATTTTTCTTTTTATACTTTTATGTTGGAATTGTGGTTTTGACTTAGGAAGTTTTGCCTGATTTCTGCTGCTTGTTTTTACTTTCATACAGTTTTATGTGTATGTTTTATTACCTTGATAATGAGCTGGAGTCAGCTCGAAATGTCACGCAGTGTTGATATTGTGTACTTTGGGCTTCTCTGCTCAACACAACTTAAAACGAGCAGATTACTATTTCTGAACTTTACTGTAACCACGTATGTACTTGTTACTGTTAGTGCTCAAGTCTAAATCAGGATAGTTGTAAATTTAGCACAAAAAGTGGCCTCATTCTGTTCACCTAGTCATTCGGGTTTCCAGATCAGTGCGTCACTGGGTCGGGAAAAAATGTTACCCGATAGCGATCCACTTCAGCTTCAATCTGAAAACAAATGTGTTTTGGGGAACACTTTACGGCAGTTCACGTCCTTATTTTGATTGATTTGTTCACGTTTTCATTCTCTTTGAAAGGAGCAGGTTACTTCAACTAGAAATCTCCGGTTTACACTGCGAAACAGTGCACCAGTGTGTAGTTGGTGTATTTACGTTTAACTTACGGAAATGTAGCATGGCGTTGAGTTAGCGTGACGTCACAGCCGTGGAACAAAACGGAATGACCTTCATTTATTTGGACATACGGATTACCGCATTTCTTGAAGCAACTTTCAAAAACACAAACACGTTTTAATTAAATATGAGTTAGCGTGACGTCCCAACCGTGGTATAAATTAGTTATTGGTGAAAACTCACGGTTACGGAATATTATACGACGGCTGTAATGATTGGGCGGCTTCGAGTTGGCTTGCCCACGCTCGGCCGCCCAATTATAGCAGCCGTCCTATAATATTCCGTAACCGTGAGTTTGTCACCTGTAACTATTACTTACAGTGATCAGTAATCTCAATAATGGTTGGAGCCAAGTAGTGTAAAGCACTGCAATGTACAGCAAACCAAAGCTTACTTTCACGAGTCGACTCTCAAAGTATGAAATCAAAGCCAACAGGATGAAAGACGTAATCTCGTCACCGACCAGTGTGTTAATTAAAGGCAGTGTAGCACTATGCGGCATTAATTTCAGGAAAAGCCGTAAATGTGCACAAACATAAACAAACAACGTTTCATCGTCAGGTTTCTGCAAATAAAATAAAATTACATGGCAGTGTACAACCGAGTCAACCCTGCAACTAAATATATATAAATCTTAAGACATAAAAACCTCGTAATGTCTCCTTTCAGAAAAGACAAACAAAAGCAAGCAGGGTAACGTCATAGTGGAAACGATGGACTGGACATTTCAAGCGCTTCCGGTGGACGAGTTTGACGCTGGTGTGGCAGTGATGGTGGCCGGATTGACGTCAGTAAGTTACAGCGCTTCCTTGTTTCATAATTGCTACAGTCCCGGTAGTATACGTTAGTTGAAGCTTACGGTGCTAATCACTAAAAATACACCAGAGATCCATTCTTCAAATGCCCTAGTCCCGGTGCCGGGACCCAAGTTTCATATATCAGAGACCCGGCAGTAAAAAATAGTTAAAGAGTTACAGTGCTAATTAATTAAAAGTACAACCAAGATCCATATATTCCCGGCAGTCCTAGCTGCTTGAGTCCCGGCTGCAATTCTCATTGGTAAGTCTTACCTGATTTTTACTGCCGGGATTCTAGAGTTCCGGCAGTCCGAGCTGCAATTCTTATTAGTAAGTCTTGGGTATTTTTTACTGCTGGGACTCTAGTTGGGTCCCGGCACCAGGAGTAGAGCATTTGTAGAAAGGATCTTGGTTGCACTTTTAATACTGGATCCGTGATCGTGGTTCCGACTTGCTTACAAATGGATCAGATGATCGTGGTTCCTCGCGTACACTACCTTGGCACCACACGTCCAGACTTTAGCTTGTAGCATACTATTCCATTCCATCCCGTTCCGACGACTGACGTCAACGGATGGTGCAGCGCACATCGCTTCCGTCGCTAACCGTTTCAGTGGGCTGCGCTGAGCTTTTAAAATTTGATCGCGCCCAAATTGGCAATGCAAATCAAAAAGGATTTGTTAGTGACCTTAAGTAGGTAATTAAGTAGAACGTCTTAGTAAATTAGGTACTAATTCTTTACGCTCGGCTATGATGACATTTTAATTCCAGAAGGAAACTGAAATAGGTTCGCATATGTATCTAGTAGGGGAAAAGCATTGTGCGCAGGCGCGTGAGGGACGGCAACGGCCGTCGGCTGACGGCAGGTGCGTACACTTCGCTGAAAGGATTCTGTCTCGACAATCCCGTCCGTCAGTCAACGGGTCGTCACGGAACGCGGCTCCTCTAATTTACATGCTTTCAATCCAGACAAAAATTTGAAGGCTCGTGACGTGACGTGATGAAACGGAACGAAACGGAGAAGTGTGCGACAAGCTATACGTGTTCACCGGGACGTAACCCTCACTCAGCAAAATAGGCGGAGGAAAAACTCCAGTCCTTCCAGTGTACACATTGTACCCGACCAGCATACGCATGCATGGTATTTTTAAAAAGACCTCCTGCGGGCGTCCGCATGAGTGGAAGGTGTTAAAACGAATCCCATCGTATCCACAGTTTGGGAGTGCAGGGCTTTGCGAGGAAGCAGATCGTAAGGTGATGATCGTTAAGAAAGGGAAAGGTTTAGTTTGTTGAGTATGATGAGAGAATGATGTTACAAAATATTAAGTGAAGTTTTATACAGTTCACAGTGGAGTTTTAGCAACAAAATAAGTTAGAACTTTTCGCCTCAAACTCCCCTATTGAAAGATATTTATGAACGTATTTATGACTGCATTTCAAAGCGCTGGACGTTGTTATGACATTTAAAAAAAAATTAATTTAAATATACAAGGAGCTAAGCATTTGATACGCTTATTTGTACAGTTGGAGTCGCCACTAATCACATTATTTTTTTTCAAATTCAATACTCAGATAAAAAAATCATCAATTACACGATATTTGTACGATATTTACACTATCTATATACGCTGTATGGTGAGGCCACTCGGTGTAATTACTAGAAGTTAAAGTAAAGGAACAGAGTAATACTGAGAAGTAAGTAAAAAGGAAACTCTACTAATCCTAACGATTCAGGTAGACGAGACAATAGAGAGCTTTCAGCAGAGTGTTCAAGAAATATTTATATTCCAAGTATATTCTATCAGCTCGTGTCAGTGCACTTTGTGTTCTCGCCTCCCACACTCACCATGGACTCCTCTGTTCTTGCATAATAATGAATTATTCCCGGTTAATTTGGTCTGCCTCACGCATACCTATTACATAAATTAAGAAAGTTGCACAGTATGGCGTTTTTTTCTTGAAAAATCTCGTCTCGATCGCGATTCGTCGAGCTTCTATACCTCGTCTCGACTTCAACTTTCGGCATTTCGTTCTTGCCTACTGAAACTTCTCTGAAGCAGCTGATTGGATCGCGCCACTCCAACTCACTATTACATTTTTTTATTATAAAGAAAAAAACTCACTAAAATAACTAAGGAAAATTGGTAATAAGCCATCAGCGAAAATTATACACTAAAAATACCGTAGTTCAGCAAGCCACCTTTATGCACTTACGTTTACGTTGGAGTGGCATGACCCGGATTCGAACCATGCAGCAACCCAGTTCGTCCCCAGCTCACTTGCGTAGTGGTTAATGCGCTATGCATGAGAGCTCGGGACGAACTGGGTTGCCGGTTCGAATCCGGGTCATGCCACTCCGACGAAACGTAAATGCATAACGGTGGCTTACTGAACGACATTATTTCTAGTGTATGATTTTCGCTTATGGCTTATTTCCAATTTTCCTTAATATTATTTACAGCGATTTACGTCTATTTATTTAAAAACAACTTTTCCGAATACGCACTGGCCAGGTAAGAGAAAAATGAAGCCTGCAGTTACTTAATTTTCTTTGTTCTTGGTAATTACCGTGTACAATTGGGTAAGATACTCGTTTCTTGTTCATAACACCCCCGGTGTTGGTAAAGAATTTCCTTTTCCCAATTCATCCTCATTTTCTATAAACTGTATATTGTATACGAGTGTTACACTGTCTTGTATTCGGGTAACTCGTGAAAGAGCTTTCAATGAGCTTAAGTTAATTAAGACTAGGCTACGAACTCGTTAGGGCAAGCGAGATTAGAAGCGATTATGACGATGGCAACTGAGATGGACATTTTTTAAAGCTGTTGTAAGACGAAGATATTATTGAAGTGCTATCAAAAACCGCTAACAATTTTCCATAAACTGCCAGTAGCATACAAAACTGATGTCAAATGAATTTACAATAAAAAATAAAATTTTTAATATAGTAAACAGTACTCCTTACCATTTTCAATTTTCGTAGCAATTTATGTCATAAATCAATCATACGATTAAGTTGGCTGACACCGAAAATCATATTATTTTGTTTTGATTTGCACTCTTAATTTTATTTTGCTCAAATCCCCCCCCCCCTCCCTGCCTGTTCGACCTTACGTTTTGCACTCTGAAGTACCCTTGCACCATAATCAGTTCCAGATGGGCCAAGATCAATCCGATCCACCTCTGATCGAACATATTATTCTGTCGAACATAGAATAGAATAGAAAGAGAGACGGTGCAGATCGCATGCTCTAAGGACCACTGACGACTAGGTCGTGCGGTCAGTGGCCGTCGCGGCCAAAAAAGATGATGACGTGCCGTGCGGCCACATCCGTTTTTCATTGATAATTCTCGATCACGGGGTGAAAAATGAACACGGACCAAATGTGGTCGCCCTGCAGCCGCTTGCACGCCGCCCGGTATCTCAGTGGCCGCCGCAACTGTCTGGTCGTGGCGGCCAAGTCTCCGCATTGCTACGTACCGCAAGCATTCTCATTGCTGCAGCGACCTGGCAGCGCGGCTTGGTCACCATGTGCGCAGGGGCCCTTATGCACCCGCCCACCCGAAACACACCCATAACTCTATCCAGCTCTAAACCCATGACAGAGCCTCTCTTGTGAGAAATCAATTATTTCACTTGTTACCTCTACGAATCCCCAGAAACCCCCAAAATGCTGAGCATGCCCTTTCACTTCACACTGGAAACAATTTCTTTGCTGGTTTAACGCGATTGCAGAATATTCGCAGTTCTTTTGGGGGGCACTTTTATGTCAGAAAAAGTAAGATTTCTTCCATCGACATGAGTGCACAAAAATGTTGACGTCGACCTTTGCTGCATCCCGTGCGGCACGAACCTTCTGTCTTTGTCAAAAGTTCGCTTCGAGTGACGAAGCACCTGTCGTACGGACCAACAACATTCCTTTGCCTCGTTCCTCTGATTCGCCTCGTGCATGCTAATGTCTCTCGTGTACCACGTCGCGCGCCCGTACATATAGCTGAAAATGGATGTCGGCATTCGCACAGACACTTCACTTCGGGAACGACTCGGCTGGAAACGAAGGCTGTTGTTTTCTTCCGCGACGGAAAATAGTGCCCAGGAGACGAGACGCGGCTAAGCTGGGGCTAGAAAACTTATCGTAGCTGATACACAACATTGTCATGAGAAATAAAGATTCTGCTAAGGTGCACTGGCAGGACCCATGCATGTCACTAAAGGAGCGGAGTCTGCCAAGGAATAAAGACATGACCAGCTTGAATACAAGCAGAAGTCCAATGCAATAAATACAAATAAACAGCCGTTGCTTTAAGGCCGTTGGGAAATCATCACTATTATTATTACCCTTACTGTTAGAAAGCTTTCTCTGTCTATTCTTCACGGGGCGTATGATCTGGTAGGGGTTTTGCTCGGAAATAAACCATCCACCCATCCAATGCTACAACTGGGCTTTTTTCAAAGGGGTGGGGGTGCAAAGGAAAAAGTGTAGGACCCTCAAAAGACGAAACACTTTTGGATTCAAGGGTGAGGTCTACTTTACAGTATAGTTTTATGTAACAATTTGGGACCCCTGCTTTGAATTTAGGGTCCCTAAGCTCCTGGGCCTGGGTACCTTGCATCGTTTGCACCCCTTTAATTGCGGGAATGCATTCCCCCATTCTGTCTATTCGTTCATCACACTTCATGTGCAGTACCAAAATTAATGGCATTATTCACCCTCATAATGAATGATCAACCGAGTCGCTCGCATTGCTCGCTCGATCTTCTTCTCCTTATATCGTCTTCCATCGTTTTCGATTATTAGGGCTCGTTTACGAAACGACAGTTTTCTCGCTCACTAGCTTTTAGGGCGCGTTTACGCAGTGACTCGCCTTTGCATTCTCGCAGCAAGAACTCAATCGCGATGGCAAAGGTGACATTGCCATGGTAACAACGCTAAATGGATTAGCTAAATCCGACATGGTTTGAGTAAATACTTGCAGTCTTATAATCCGTGCAAATAATATAAAGAATTCCTCATGACGAAACAATTTTCCCAAACGCTTCTGAACTCACGTTATTTGCTGTTTTCGTTGCGAGGCGGTAGACATAAAACCGCCGCCATGTTGGAATTTGAGGTGATTTCTAGCTTCTAGCTGCGAGAATGCAAAAGCGAGTGGTTGCGTAAACCCGGCCTTACTTGACCAATACTAAATCTGATGGCTTCTACTCGCCTTTACCGGAGTATGCGGCTTTCGAGTTGTCTATACGTATTAGTAACCATGGCAACAACGCAGACGCAAATCTTCTCCTCGTGCGTCGTGACACGGCGTACGTTGCTTGCAACATTTGAGCGTCGATAGCCAAGAAATGGACGCCATGTTGGATTTTGAATTCTAGCTGCGAGAAGCTATTTATTCTACCGACGTTTGATCATTACTAGAAGCTGTACTTTGAGGGAGAATTGAAAATTTTGGAAATAGCGTGAAATAGCAACAATCTTGTAGCAATGTTTAAATTTACTGCAGCACTTTGTTCTTTATCTGTGTTGCTATTTATAATACATACAATTTGTTATCTCCTACCGCATTCATTTAGTAGCAACGGGAAACTAATAAATAAATAAATAACGGTTGACTAGCAATAGCATTCGGCGAGCGAGAATGACTTGTTGTGTAAACGCGCCCTTACAACCGTCCGTCTAGGCTATTTCATGAAGACTTACATTTTCAACAATAAAGAGACTTCTTAACAAACAGAAACGGCCGTCTTACTAAAAGTAATCGACCTTGCTTACCATTACGAAGCAATCAGTTTTTTTCTTAACGCGTTACAACAAGCAAAGTGTATTTTCGTGCGATTGTTTAGTTTTGACATAAAATAGCAGAAATGTTGAGTAATGTTTGTAGTTCAGTGAACGTGACATTTCTTTAAAAAAAAAAAGACTACTTTCTGTCATCAAGGATATAGAACATGATATTACTTAAAATGAGAAACCACTTCTTTTATTTATGAACGAGTGCGAATGGTGAATTGCAGGCGCTTACCAGATTCCAACGACTTAACTGAATAAGACAGTTGTGTTTTGAAAACACTGACACATTTCATAAGAATAGGTGCACCCATTTGGAAGTTGTGTGATGCGCACGGACAAATAGTCGGCAGAGGCGTAGCTAACATTCATTCAGTGACTGGGGTGACAAGCCCTGAAGGGGCTCCCAAGTCTGAATATAAATAGCAAAATAAAGCCCTTAGAATTACATTGGACAAAACTAAAGGCTAAACTATGATGGGGCCCCCATTAATCATGAAATCATTATGCAAATGAGAAAAAATGTCAGATTTTCCGGGGACAAAGCCGGCTAATGGGGGGGGGGGGGGTGTGAGAGGGACACAGTTTATGCCCCTGATGGACGGACGGCTAAACAGATGGACATAATGATTTTAATAAGTGCTTAAAAGTAAATGATGGTTAATATGTTATGAAATGATAGCCTTGTTTACCAAAGTATAGGTTCTTGACAGCAGTATCAAACATAATCGATTGCCAATGGTTCGAAACTGAGCTACAATGTGCGCATGTTCTACCAACATTGGACTCGGAGTTGCTGTTGTTGTTGTTTGTTTGTTTTTAGGGAGCACGAACCCAAACTGGGTTATCTGTACCACGAAGATGAGAGGGGCAATTTAGCTGGACTCGAGAGGGGCAATTTAGCTGGATAAGACTGTCGCATTGTTATCCTCGGGCTTCGTAATTACCGCATTGTTGGCGAAACCGTCATCGAATTGTTACTAGTTGACACTCGGTCTGTGAATTGCTGACAGACCGTGCTGCCTCTGGAAGTGTGGCTCCACTTTGTGTCGTCCCATACATGTAACGTTTTTCTTATTGCAAAGATTTTTAGTCTAGGACTCACTAACTGTATTTATTAAGAAGTTCTGCTTACGACCATAGGTGCCAATTTATGCTGGCGTCGCTCGCTCATTCAGCGCACCCTCAGGCTTAAGACTCACTGCAGATTGCAATGATTACAACACTGAGAGTAATGTTTCTACAGAAACAATGATAACAACACTTCGACCAATGTTTGTGCAGAAATTACAAACACTCTACCAATTAATTTCAAGTTAAAACCAAGGCAAGTCCAATGTATGTACAATCAGAGTCTGCTAAACAACAAAAAAAAAATATATAGATATATTGCCTGGTAGATGGCTAATGTACGTTCATACAAAGGAAAACGGCAAGATCGAATAGATCCATTCCAAGAAATGGAAAAAAAACTCATTACACATGACTCAGTCTAGCTACTATAATACAAGACTCTGCTCATCAACAGGTTTTATATTGAATCCAAGGCATTTTCTTTTTTTTTTTAAACGGAAATCATGGCCGCTATTGTGTCTTGGAAAACAACGAAAACATATCTTCAGCCGCCGTGTACTGTGCAGTTGGCAGCTACACACTGATCGGTTGATGGGGTGAATGCCCATACGTAGTATGCGGACAGTAGACTATTCGTAACTCATTCAGTAGACCCGGGCACTTGTTGCATCGAGACAGAGTCTCACCACAGCACATAAACCCCAACTTAACCGACAGATGCAAACCTATTTACGTTGCTTTTTGGACTTATACGTCAGACGGCCTGAGCGGGGAATCTAACCCACGACCTTTGAAACCAAAGGCCGAGGTCCTACCACTGAGCCATAATGACACTGCCGTCAGTACGGCTCAGCAGTAAAACCTCTGCCTTTGGTTTCAAAGAACGTGGGTTCGATTCCCCGCTCAGGCAGTCTGACATATAAGTCCAAAGCGCAACGTAAATAGGTTCGCAACTGTATTTATTTAACTCTTGTGGAGCCTTTGGCATTCCGTCTTCAACCGAAAATATCACAAATTGAAGTTTGTTATGTACATTAGTTTATTTATTTATTATTGATTTAAAAAATGGTTTAAATTAATTAGCTGAACAGATTAATTTAATTTGTGAGTAGATGGAGTAAGGTAAAACAGACACCCTCCGATAAGGGAAAATTCGCAAGGCCTACTAACACCCAACGAACTTAAATTTTTAGTGCTAATACAATTTTGCACCTTGAGTTTACAAAACATATACTAAAAGGCTAACAACATACGGGGACCAGCCCAACAACAATCAGCCAATGGCGACCACTGGCTGACTGTTGTTGAGCCGATCCCCGTGTTTATTTTAGCCATTTAATATATGTTTTGTGAACAAAGTGCAAAATTGTGTTAGCACTGAACATTTAAATTCGTTGGGTGTTACCAGGCCTTGTGAGGTTTGCCTCGTCAGAGGGTATCTGTCTTACCTTAATTAGCTGAATTACGCAGGCTGAGTAAGAATACCATCAGTTTAAAGTTGAGGTAAGATGCTGTTGTTGCACATTCTCTTGGCATCGCTCCGAACGTAATGAAACGTTTTCGACTTCTGATGCAAGATATTAGATAAACGTTTGTGTACTTGCTGCCATGGATTCTGGTAAAAGATTCATCATCATTAGCGCGTAAAAAACATCTTTCAGCAGTAGTGATAACAGGCGAAACCACACTCGCTATTGCATTCCATCTTGGAAGAACGAAAAACAAGGACGACTGGAATAAACGCTGCAGCCAGCCGTAGTTCCAACTTTTCCTTAGCATGTCGCAACAAAACGATGATGCCAGAACAAACTTACAACATATAAACACATTATGACTAAGTAAAGATAGCGGCATTATTAATTCTTGATTGAGGCCAATCGCGATAACAATAAGTCAAGCATAGTTCATTCGCCTTCACAATAAATCACGTTCACCAAACATCTAACTGGAGATAACCGACTGAATCTATCATAGAAAAAGATCATAGATTTGTTTGTTTGTTTGTTTGTCCGCAGTGGGAATCTTGATAATCCTTATTTTATTGAAGTCCGCAGTGGGCTTTTATTGTAGTCCGTATAAGTCGGAATTTCGGAGACTTGGGCGATGGACGACTGGTAACGGTGGTGTTTAATTTGTAAGGACCTTAAACAATAATATGGTGACGTCACAGTTTTCATGCAAACGGGATATCACAACAATACTTTATAAAACCGATCCTATTCATTATTCGCAGAAGTCTTTGTGTCTTGGTGATTGGACTCAGACAACTGTGATCCGAGTGTCCTCCTTCCATATTCCTTCGACCGGACTGCTAATTTTTAACACAGTCCTCCTCCCCATTTCGTTTAGGGTTAGGGGCAGTCCGAATCACGAAGCCTCAAAAGTCACGGGGGTCGATGGCGTGAACTTTCCGCTTTCTATTCACGTCACCACCTGGCCGTATTTCTCTGCTTCCTTCTTCCCCTTCGACGAAAAATGGGTTCCTTCATAACTTCCTGAGCACTGCTTCCTCACGCACTTCGGTCGGTGGCTGCATCAATTTTTGATCCGCCAGGGCTCACCCCAAAATGGATTCATGATGGCGCTTCAATTTAGAAGCTAGTAACGTCTGCCAACCGAGATCGACAACTCCCCTTCCCCACCGTTCGCTGTCAGAACCGTATGGCAACGTCAAATCGCTGAGCCACAGAAATGAAGTATAAGACACAGCAAAATGAAACGATTGGGATCTTTGTGAACATTGTGAACTTAACTCTTGTGTTTCTGTTTTGTTATGTGCCAACGTAACGAAACTTTATTCAATAAGATGAAACCGTAAGACGGACAAAATGTATTACTGACTGATTCACAAGCGACCTCTCCGTAGCTACTAGGGCTTGAATGTCACAGCAACTATAGCATATTAAATCGGCGAGGTCCGCATTCCGTAAGATATTATGAAAGCATTTGCCAAGCATGTGTTCTTAGTAATCAAGATCGTAAGTTAGAGGCCAAAGGTATTCAGATACTCCCGTAGTTCTAACCATAATGGCACTGCATTTACATGCCTGTGGTCAAAAATTATCTTATTTAACAGAATGAAGGGGGAAAAAACAAGGATATGGCAGGAAGACACTTCAACAAATAAGTTATTTTTACCCATTCTCAAACAAATCACAATCTTACAGACAAAATGTGAAAAAAAGGGTTAAGTCATGGACCTCTCAGAAGCTACAAAGGAAAGAAAAAGTAGGCTGAAGCATGAATCCAGCAGAATGAGCTGAACAGCCACACGAAATAAATCAACCAGCTGAAGCTCAAGAGCCACATGGAATAAATCCAGCAGATGCAGCTAAAAAACCGAATTCAGCAGATGAAGTTAAAGAGCCGTAGGGACTAAGTCCAGCAGATGCAGCTAAAAAGCCACAGGGAATAAATCTAGCGTACATCAACAGAAAGCCGACGGGAATAAATCTAGCAGATGCCACTAAAGAGTCATAGGAATAAACTCAGTAGATGAAGAGATACAAAGGAAGCTTAAGGCTATTTCATTTAAAATTATGTAGAATGAATGCACACAATAAAATCATCACAAACCCACGTACTCATTTTAAGTCCTTCGGCCTAGGATCAAAGAATATTCTTACAAAATTTCGTTCGAATCGGTTGACTCACTACCGACTTAGCATGTTAAAACAGGCTGAAAGTGTTTTTGGGCGCCATTTTCGGCAGCCATTTTGATTTGTACCAACTGAAATAAACCCGCACTTATATGTCATTAGACCTAATCGGTATAACTAAGATCGTAGGGGATCTTTTTGATTTAGTCCATACGTGTAAAACGATTATTTTGGCTGCCAGGCCACCTTGTTACATACAGTAGTGCCCACGGAAACTTTGCAAAGAACTATCTTCTATTTGCATGTTTTATTTTTGTCCACAATTCAGAATTTTTCATAAAATGCTAAAAGAAAGTAATTAAAAAAAACAACCCGCAAGCCAGAACTACAGAATTAAAATTGTGGTTTCTAAAGGGAGCGTTGTCCAAATTTATGGAACTGAAGGCCATACCATAGATTAGAAAGTTAACTATACCGTCTTACTTCTTCCCGTCCTACGCGGAGCTCTGGCGGTAGTTGCGGCTACTAATACCTCTGCTAATGCTTTGCCTTCTGCTGCTTCGAAGGTAAAAGCATTAACAGATGTATTAGTAGCCGCAACTACCGCCAGAGCTCCGCGTAGGACGGGGAGAAGTAAGACGGTATATCTAGTTAACTTTCTAATCTATGGCCGTACTTAACAAAAGAAAAGAGGTTATAATGGAAATAAAACATTCTCACTCCATTGACAATTCAGTCCATCCAAGACTGCCCACGGCTCTACTATTATTCGCAGAAAACAATGACTGATAAATAAAAGAAGATCTGGACGAAGAGAAGGAGAGCCGTCAAAGGCAGTCCTCGACGCCGGGGTTTAAACAAGTAAATCGATTAAAACTGCGGGATTCAGGCTTTAATTAAAAATGAAGCACAGCTCCTCAAGCCAGTGGATAAATCGTGGCTGTAAGAATTCCTAAAAGGTAAAAAAAAAAGGGAAACTGGCAAATGAAATTGCAGGTGATTGGGTTAAACGGAAGACGAAGCGTCGACAAAAGAGATTACTAACGCTTCAGGTATTTTCAACAGCGACAAACAGAAAAATAAAAAGAGAACAAGCATCACCGTCGACCTCTCTTCGTAGGATTTACAATTGAGTTAGAGAAGTCAATTCTCTTCGAAGAAACAAGCAAAAAAAAAAACCTGCAATTCGTAGTTGGAAATTACACAGTGGCTGCCTACATGTCCAGCATATATGCCTTATGTGTACATCCACTTCTGCCTGTATATCGGTTGCTGTAGTTAAAGTGGCTTTTTGCCAACGATGTGCAAGTGTTCCTGTTGTTACTAATCTGTCGAAACTGTGTGAAGACTTTGCTCTTATTTGTAAAGGCTTTGCTCTTATCTTGAAACTATGTAAAGGCTTTGTTCTTATCAGTTGAAACTATGTAAAGGTCTTGCTCTTATTGGTAAAGGCTTTGCTTTTATACGTCAGGGGTTACAGTCTTGCAAGCAAGCTCACGACACTAAATCTTCTGTCATGAATTTCACTGGCAATAGTTTGTGTTAACCCCCCACTCAAATCAAATAAACTCATTGTTAACTGTTAACATAAAAAGCACGAATTTGACCGTTTTCTTCATATTCATGTTGGGTAGGAAATCACTTTGTAAACCGCGTATTATGCCAACAATGACGAAAGAAACCAATTCATGATTTAGGTTCAATAACAATAAATAACATAATTCTGGTTCATCAGGTGAAGTTTTACACTGTATCCATTTTACCCTTTTCACTAATCTTATCAGGGCACAAAGAAATATATCTGATTACCCCTAAAAGTACACAAAGATCTTCAGCTAAAAAAAAATACCTGCAGCACCCACAAGGCGAACGAAACGTTTGGCCTCAAACAACGAATCCGAACGAGCAGACCTCAGAGATTTCCAGATGTACAACTATTGCATTATCTACAGGCATGACAGAAGCGACGGACCAAAAAAACTAGGCAAGATTTTTTTTGTTATATATATACACACGAACATATAAGTCCGAAGATCAACGGAAATTACGTTAGAATGTCTCAGATGGAAAACGAATCTGCAGCTTTGGATTCATAGGTCAATGCTAGGTCTTCTGGTCAGCCATACTGACACTGCTGAACCATAAGCCTCGGTCTTTTAAATCTAACGGTTGCAGGTTCAATTCGGAGGACTTCCCATTTCAATTGCAACGGTTTAGCGATATCAACACGGATGAAGACTAAAGCCTCGACCACTGAACACAAATGTCACAGGTTCAATTTCGAGGCTATGTCGTTGGTAGGTAGACCTGGCCTTTGAATCGAATGGTCTCAGCACTGCTATATAAATAAACCAGCAATACCCACCAGCCTCACTTCGACTTGTGCTAGCGTTTAGCACGTGTTCAGATCCCTCTGTTCGTATTTTGCTTGTTTTTCGGTTTTGCCCGATATTTTAACTTCATAGTCTTGGCTAGTTCTGTCAACCACTTACGGACGTTTCGAGTTTCTTCTTATACAAAATGTAATTTGACCATTGTCAATTCGGCATATTTATTTTAGAGCGCTTTAAAATGAGATGTGAAGTACAGCGAAGCGTCGCGCAATTTGTTTATTTGACATGTGCACTTATCGGGCTTTTTTAATTTTAAAAATTGTATTACCGTAATGTATGGCATCTTAGTGGTTGGAAACAATTTAAGCTTTCATGAGGCTCAGAAACTACTGAAACTAAGGCACCAATATTTTATTTTACGTTTTTCAGTAAAATAAAATAGGAAGAAGTAAAAAAAAAAAAAAGAGATCAAGAAGAATTATTCATGCTCTTGATAAAACGGCATGACGACGAAGTTGCAAATCTCTGACGTGGAGGATCCCTGAATTTAAATTCTGCCTAATAAGCCTCGTGAGAACAACTTGAGTCCAATAACTAAGAACATCTGTTTTGCGTTGAGCGCAGCACGTGCTGGTGACACTCCCGACAACAGATGCACCTCACGTGGAGCAAGAAGCTCTCAGTGCGCTGCACGAGCTTCACTGGTGGGCGTCACGCGAGTCACGTGATAATCACTGCGACGCCACGTGTCGTATTTCGATCGAGCGAATGACGTCATCGGAGGAAATCATCAATGCGCGAGTGCTCCAGTAAATTGCCACCAAGACGCAACACGGCGGCATCTTAATAATAATTTGGCTTACTTCTAACGAGTTTGAGGTTCACTCAGGTGTTTTCTCATCATCTAAAAAGTAAGGTGGGGGGGGGGAAGTATAGAGACGGAGGTTACCCGTTCAGGCAGGACAAAATTAGTAGCAATTATGTATCGATCGATCGTATGGGATCGTATCGATCGTATCGGAAATTAGGAACGTCTTAGGGCACGTTTGCGCAACCACTCGCTTTTGCATTCTCGCAGCTAGAAGCTAGAAATCACCGCAAATTCCAACATGGCGGCGGTTTTATGTCTGCCGCGTCGCAACGAAAACAGCAAATAACGTGAGTTCAGAAGCGTTTAAGAAAATTGTTTCGTCATGAGGAGTTCTTTATATTATTGGCACGGATTATAAGACTGCAAGTATTTACTCAAACGGTGTCGGATTTAGCTAATCCATTTAGCGTTGTTACCATGGCAATGTCGCCTTTGCCATCGCGATTGAGTTCAAGCTGCGAGAATGCAAAGGCGAGTCGCTGGGTAAATGCGCCCTTATACAGTCTGCTAAGGTTGCGTAGCGACTTTTATCAACGCAACGCCAAGACTTTAGAGGTCAAATTTACTTAGAAAACAAGAAACTTGCTCGTCAACATGTGTGGACATCGTCAATCAAGACAACGTGTCATGGCTATTCACGTACAGTAAGATGCAACACGAAGCTACTACTTCACGGTTCACCTTGCCGTTACATGAGCTGTTGAACGCCCAACTTCCGCCTAAACACGGGAGTTGTCCGAGAGACAACAGCCGGGCAGTGCGCCATGACTGTCCCACTGTTCAACCAGTTGGTACCGGCTCGCACCTGCCGGCCAATCACGTGACGTAAAACCTTGTTAGGAGTCGTATTGTTCCCAGCGCGTATAAGTACGGGTGCTGGAACGATGGATCCACAGTTGGTGTTGGAGAAGCAACCTGCAAGTTGACTCTCTGAAGCTAAAGCCAGGGTGGTACAAGTGGAAACCTTGTTGCCGATTCTTAATATGTGATACTATGTGCACAGTCCATTAGCTATGCAGTAAGGAGTAAATAAGAATTTGGCTTGACTCGAAACTTATCGTCCACTCCCTTACCACCTCACAAACTTTCATTAGCCAGCAGCTCAGAACTAACCTCGTTCGCTGTAGAAGTTGTGTTAAATGAGATATCCAACTGGGAGGACGAAAGGCCTATCGTTTCTGACATGAATTTGCACGTGAGAAACAATAAATTTTCGTTAAATCGCATAAAAGTCGTATGTGACATAAAAAACACACACTGATAAATTCGATAACCTATTTCATTAAACCTAAGGGTGCGCTCCAGGTCCAACAATTCGCAAAGAAATGTTCCAATAAAACTGGAATCTTCGATTGAGGTTTCCTTGCTTCTCTAGGACATTCCAAACTTAGGATGTAGCCGGTTTCCACGTGGGATGGTATGTATACATCGAAAATGATTCTTTTAAATAATAATAGCATCCAATTATGCATGATTTTCTTTTAACTACTTAAACACAAATATAGCTAAAACTGTTCTTTTATTTTAAACAGAATGCGTTTGATGCTGCAGCTACCTTTAATCCAAGAGCGGAAATATGTTTTATCCTTCATTAGTTTACCGGCTCATAACCATAATGTTCCTCAGGACTTAAAGCATTCCCACTTGCAACATTTTGTTAAAAAAAATTATGTTTAATGGTTAATACAGAATCTTTAGACGCATTTCGACAAAGCGCAGTTATCAAAAGTACCTAGTTTCATGTTTTGGAATCCGCAGATGTATTTTTCGTGAGTTGAGAACCTGATGCGCATCCCTAGGATTAATGAAATAGGTTATCGAATTCATGATTGTGTTTTTTTTTACCATTACATGAGATTAATACTCTTATGGCGTCAACATCACTGTTGATTGAAAATGTGAAGGAAAATAATGTAAATTTTTTGTTATGATCTATATTTTAGTGTATTATTAGATGTATTATTTTCATGTATTATTATTCTGTCTTGCATTATAATCAGGGTTGGCATGGTATTTACCAGGGGTGGTTTTTACCAGGCATTTACCAGGTTTTTACCACTCCGGGATGCACTACTTTTTCCCAGTTTTTCTCAGTTAAAGACAAATATAGGTGTTTAACGTGTAAAATGTAATTATATTAGTTTTAAAAATTAAATAGTGTTAAATGTATTTAAAAGTGTCTTCAATTCAAAAGATTAGACTGAAAGTATGTTTGCTGATGCAACTTTTACATAGGAAAAAGAACATAATTGTGTGTTATGAGTACACAAATTATAATGGATATGCTAAAAATTCTTATAATGAAAGTTTCTATGTTAGTAGTTTCACTACATTCTGTTACTTGAATTTTCGTTTCAAATAGAATTACTAAGTACTACTATTAGTTTTAATGAGCAGTTAGGCTCCAAACTTAAAAAAATGCATGCAATAAAAAAGTATTCATAAAAAAAATATTTTTTCCACTTAGCTGGTATTTACCAGGTTTATACCGGTATTAACCAGTGCCCTGCTAAACTAGTTTTTCCCGGGAAATTGCCAACCCTGATTATAATCTATTTTAATGTCATGCATCTTTCTTCTAGTGCCTGGTGAATAACGCCTCTCAGTAGGAATCGGGCGTTAGATGTTTATTTTTGATAGAATTTGATGTTTTAAGATCACCTGCCCACATCTCTACACTATGTCTCAGAAGTCCTGAACCAGGTAGGCCTATATAGTACAGGCCTATACAGTGTAAGCCAATACAATGTACGTCTATACCATATTAGGCCTAAGGTGTACAAATCAGCAAACTATGAGCAAAATATGAACCTAATGGGATTAGCAAATGTTTTTCACAATAGGCGTTCACTCGCAGTAAACACAGGACTCGAACCCAGGACTTTCCTCTGGGTGCAGTATAGGCCTATGCCATATAGGCCTACCTGGTTCAGGACTTCTGAGACATTGAATCTCTGATGGGATGTGGATGAAATGTATTGTATTATTAGGGACATACTGACCAAAATGGGGAAAATGGGAGGGGATTTTCTAGTTAAGTATCCAAATATTTACGAATTTACGGTTCGGTTCATGGGAATGGAATGGAACAAGATTGCAATCGGTATTGTTGGCTAACAGCTGACCTAATGCAATAGTTGGCATGGCAAAGCTCGTCGTTTCATTGTTGTTATAACAACAAATCCGGCTCTTTCAGGGAAGGCAAACTGAGAGACAGTTCTGGGTTGTAAGGCTGGTCGTGGTATATAACGGTAAATAGCCATAATAGGATGTCATCCAGAATTAGTTCACGGAAATAATATTAACATTTGTCAGATCTATCACTACACATCATAAAACTCAAGATCGTAAATCGAAGTTGCTTCGTAAATAAATAATCGACACCGTAAATCGAAATTAGTTCGAGAGTCGTTTGTAGAAAGAAAACAAAAATTCTCACACCGAATCATTGTGATATCGACAATTATAGTGCACTCAACTCAATTCCAGCAAATTAAATTCTCACACCGAATAGCACTCGTGCCATTATGATATCGATAATTAGTGCTTTTTAGCACTCAACTCAATTCCAGCAAATGAAATTCTCATACCGAATAGCACGCATGGTATTATGATATCGATAATTAGTGCTTTTCAAAACTCTAACTCCTTTCCAGCAAATTAAATCTGGAAAGGAGTTTCGTGTTAAAACACACAAATCGATTTCATAGACGCACTCATGCTTTAGGCTATAGCCGATAATTTAAATAGGCATCCTTCGTAAAATGTCGTGGCCTGCATGGAGTTCGGACATCTCGTGACGTCACCTGGTTTTTTGTACCGACGTTATTTCATATGGCAAGTTAGCAACCATCTTGATAAATGTCGAGCTAGCGTACTGGTCAAGTGCGTAAGAGGCCCAATCCATGTCCAAGGTCACCCAGGTTCAATTCCTGGGCCCATTACACGTGAGTTTGTTCGTCATGGTTGCTGTTCACTTGTCATCTGTAGCTGTTCACAATGTTGGCTCCGTTGTGGTTCTTCGTTTATTAAACAAAAACGGCAATAAGTTGCGGGCTATTAAAGGCTACAGCGCAGGAATGGCACTCGGCTTGTCGGCACAGTCGCTGGGAAGAAGCGGTGTTAGCCCGTTTGTGTATTGGTCACACCCGATTACTCACTGTTTCCTTTTGAGGGAGGTCATCCCTCCTGAATGTCATTGGTGTCGCCGCCCACTCACGATCCGTCACGTGCTTGTCGATTTCCACCATCTTGATGGTATTCGTCGCCGTTTCCACCTTCCGCGAGACATTGCGCATTAATTGGGTGAGGATTCCGTCCTTTTATCTGGGGTTTTTCGATTTTTGCAGGAGGTATAGAGATATACGATAAGTTCTAGATTTAGGGTTTGGTTGCATCTCTGTAACGTGTGGCGCAGTAGCAAGCCAGGCCACTTCATTGCAACTGAGGTTGGCGCGAATGACCTGGCTGTCGACGCGGCATTAAACCTCATCCTTCCCTCTTCGTGTATTACTAAGATGCAACTAATTTCGTTTCTTTAACGCCGTTGTAGCTTATAGTGTACGTTTGTGCAGGTTTGTAGGTCTTTAATTCAGACATCCTCTGGCGTTAATTTGTTGTGTACTAACGTTAATGGACATGGCAAGTTAGCAGACACGTTAATGGTGTTGAATTAGAATAGCGGTTCAGTGCACTGTAGGACCCAACCCAAGTACCTAGGTTCAATTCATGACTCATGTTGGCACGTGAATGTTTCGTCATTACTGCTGCTGCCTTGTCATTCTTAGCTTTTTACACTGTTGGGGAGGGTGGGTTTGACGCTTAAAGGCGCGTCAACAGCTAGGTCATTAGCGCCAACCTCAGCCACAGCGCAGTGGTCTGGGTTACCACTGCGCCACGCATTACAGACATATTACCACGAACGTGGCCGGGTATTCCTTCATTGTATTTCCGAATCTGGCTTTACCCAGCTAGTTACCGAGCCAACGAGACTTGATAATATACTCGACTTGGTCTGCTCTGATGACGACAGACTGATTTTCAATGTCACTGTAAATGACTGTCTTGGAGCGAGTGACCACAGTATGGTCTCTTTTCAACTAAATGTCCCACGTTTGGCCCAACAAAAATCACTATGTCCTCCGAATCTCCACATTGATTACGAGTTACTTAGGTCATGCCTTCGGTCGATTGATTGGGCCGCCGCTTTGTTGGGTATCTCTGATGTTGAGGAGATGTGCAACCGCTTTTACACTTTATTGAAATTCTGTACAAATTGTAGTTCAAAATTTACTTGCATTGACCGGGAAGGGGGCTCCAGTAGGTTCCTGACTCATCGCCCTAAATTACCTAAGAAAATACGTCAGTTACACACAAGAAAATTAAAGCTTTGGCGAAGTTATAAGGAAACACGTTCACCTGCAGCTCACTCCAAGTACTTAACTTGTCAAAAGGCGTATTCCAAACTTGTCCGTGAGCATGAAATAAATACTGAGAAAAAAGTAATTAGGGAAGGGAATTTAACCTCACTTTTTAGATTCATTAAAGCCAAATCTGGCGGTGGACGAACTATTCCGCCTCTCAAACTGAATGGTAGATTTATCACTGATACCCTTGATAAAGCAAACGTCCTTAGTTATGAATTTTCAAAGAATTTCATCGCAGATTCTCCCAGCACTCCAGTGTGGCATGGCAATACAAACTGCTTGAATTGCCACCCTTTAACATTAAATGCTGAGGATGTACTTACGTCTTTATCACATATCAAGCCTAGCAAAGCAGTGGGCCCAGATGGCTTTTCTGCATTTTTTTTATAAAGAGATTAAATATCAAATTTGTATCCCACTATCATGGATCTTTAACCTTTCACTCAATTCCGGCTCTCTCCCCACTATATGGAAGGCCGCCAATTTTAGTCCTATCTATAAGAAAGGAGCAGCTTCCCACCCTGGAAAGTACAGACCTATTGCCCTGACTTGTGTGCCCTGTAAGCTGCTCGAGGGTTTAATTAGGAAAAACATGTTTTCCTTTATTGAGGATTGTAATTTGTTGTAAAACGATCAGTTCGGGTTTTGGCCTGGACTTTCTACTTGCATTCAGCTCTTATTGGCACTTGACGACTGGACTAACTCTGTTGACGCAGGTATCCCTGTTGACGTCGTTTTCGTTGACTTTGCTAAAGCATTTGAGTCAGTTTCCAACCCTAAACTTTTGGCCAAGTTGGAATGCCTTGGCTTTAGAGCAAATCTCTGGTCTTGGCTGGCCGACTTTTTGATTGGTAGAAGTCAGTGTGTAATGATCGAGGGGACATTGTCTGACCCTATCATTGTTCGTAGCGGGGTACCCCATGGGTCAGTATTGGGCCCGTTACTCTTTATTTTATATATCAACGATCTTTCAGCAGAACATGATGATTCTACTTTAAAGAAATTCGCAGACGACCTAAAATTGTATTCCCAAGTGGTAGATAGTGACACGTTTTTTGGTTTCCAATCATAGATTAACAACCTTCAGTCCTGGTCGGCGAACTGGCAATTACCCATCGCCCCCCTCAAATCCTCTGTCATGCATGTAGGTTACCATAACCTCCATTTAGACTACTCTCTGTGTGGCTCAGTGTTGAAACAAGTCAAATCAGTAAAGGATCTTGGGGTTTGGTTTACTCACGACCTTAAGTTTTCAGATCACTGCAACCAAATTGTCAATGTAGCCCGTAAACGTGCGGCAATGATAAAGAATTTTTTTAAATCTGGTGACAGAAAAACCCTTGTTTGGGACTTTAAGGTATACGTGCGACTGTTACTTGAATATGCCAGCCAGGTTTGGTCACCCTATCTCGTGAAGGATATTGTTAACATTGAATCTGTCCAACGCAGTTTTACCAAGTGATTGCACGGCACTTGCCACCTTTCTTATCATGAGCGACTAAATCTGCTTAACATGGATTCCCTCGAATTGCGCAGGCTGAGAGCTGACCTAAATTTCACTTATATTTTGTTACGGGGCGACTTGTGCCGACTTGGTGATTGTCTCTTTGAGCTCCGATCATCTGATCGTACTCGTGGCCACCCTCTTAAGTTGGCCGTGGAACGCTGCAGCTTGAATTGCCGCAAGTTCTTCTTTTCGAATAGAGCCGTTCACCCTTGGAACGCATTGCCCAGGGATATCGTTCTTGCCCCTTCCATTGAGGTTTTTAAACGTAGGTTAAAGAAAATTGACCTTGGAGAGTACTTGCAGTGTTTTTAACTTTTTATTGAACATTTACTTTTATATGAAATTATGTTTGGCAGATTTGTTTTGATTTATATTTACCTTTATCATCCCTTATGAGATTTTACTTGTACGTATTTTATTATTCTTTTCTTGCAATTTTTAGCTCTGTACCTGGACCAATATTAGTGGCATCTGAATTTATTCCCTTTTGTATTCCTTTCTCCTTCTGAGAATAAATATATCTTATCTTATTAAACAATCCCCAAAACTAGATGTTATCATAGATGTGTATCTCCTGCAAAAATTAAAAACACTTGGACAGAAGGGGAGACATTGTTGGGTTTATCGTGGTTCTTCGTTGATTAGTACGGCTAATTTCGTTGTGAAAAAACCCAGTTTTTTATATCATGGTAACGTTTTTCAAAGCATTAGCTGTCGACTTACAATGAATGATATGATGCACTACGGATCCTGCAGCTATTACCTTGAAAAAGTAACCGTGTAATTGAAAATTCAGGTTACAACAGTAAAGTGTATAAGCTACTGGGCTGCGCCCAGCAGGGTAATAGCTCAAATAAGCTACAACAAATAAGCCTAGTTCTTAACTTTTTCCAAATTTATAACTGTTACGTTCACGGTGTTCGTAGAAGGAAACACGTTTGCCGTCAGTTGGATTCTTCACCTCACGCCACATCTCCTCTTAGGCTCCATAGCTTGTCATAGGCTCCATCAGTCTCCAATCAAAAAGCCCCCCTCCTTCCCTCCCCAGCTTTTAATGGATGGGTCTGGTGTGCCCCTGGCTGTGCTGCCTGGCTTATCTGGAAATTGCTTCTGTTCCCCTCGGAACCGCCATTTCTGCGCCCAACGAAGAGACAGCGCCAAAGCGAAGAAGGAAAAAAAAAAGATGCTTTTCTCAAACCGAAGGCCTCCCACACGCCCCCCCCCCCCCCCCCCTTGTCTTGCACTCTCACGCCGGAATCGGCGACAAATCTTGTTCTGATTGCTTACAGTCTCACATACGGTCCGCATCACCCCCTCGGCGACAAGAAAAATGGCTAACTTTTCGGGGACGAAAGCATGAATGGAAAGGCGGGAACAGCTCTTCGTTCGTGACTGGTCGGTTTGGACCATTTGGAACCTGTTGGAAGATATTTAGTTTGTAACAAGGACAATGCAACTAGCTTGTCGAGGGATACGGTACACCGAGACTATGATACTCCCCCTCCCCGAAACAATCACATAATTGCTAGGGCATTAATTCTCATGCCGTGATTTATTGTGTAATAACCCCTGTATGCCCGTAAATTGTAGAGTTTCGCCATGATGTTAGTCACACCCTAAGGTACTTAGTATGTTTGTAATATGTGCTTAGTAGTGCAAGTGCACTTATGTAGCTCAAGGGAGCTAAGTATGATGCATATCCACATGTCATGTAAATAGCTGTATTGTTGTTATGTATATTACGCCTGTATGTAGGTGGAGCCTGGATAGTGCAAGTGAAAGTGACATTAGGATAGCCTATTTGAGCTACCTGGCTCCTTATAAGTAACAGCCCCGGTGCTACTAGTCAGTTCACCGATGGGCTCCAGCCCAGCAACAGTCCTCTCCTGTGCACTGCCAAGGGGTAAGCCTCCTAAGCTACTTGAGCTTACTGAACCACTGTACTGCACGCATGGACTGGAATAAACCTTCGTTAGCCCTAACTTAGACATGGTTACTTCTGGTGTAGACTGGGGATTAACGTATCAGTTATCATCACCCTAGGATTAGGCCGGGTTTACGCAACAACTCGCTTTTGCGTTCTCGCAGATAGAAGCTAGAAATCATCTGAAATTCCAACATGGCGGCGGTTTTATGTCTGCCGCCTCGCAACGAAAACAGCAAATAACGTGAGTTCAGAAGCGTTTGGGAAAATTGTTTCGTCATGAGGAATTGGCACGGATTATAAGACTGCAAATATTTACTCAAACGATGTCGGATTTAGCTAATCCATTTAGCATTGTTACCATGGCAATGTCACCTTTGCCATCGCGACTGAGTTCTAGCTGCGAGAATGCAAAAGCGAGTCGCTGCATAAACGCGCCCTTACTATCCCTGCACAGTGCGATATGCTGGCTATAAACTTGTTGCATTAAAAATTACATTTATCGTTCATCTGTTTTTTTACTTTTGGATTGAAGAGATGCGTATTTTATCTTTCTAGTTAAAATGTAAGGACTGTTCTTAGGAATAGGATAGAACCGTTAAGAGTATAGAGTTTAAAATAAAATTCAAATAAATAAAATAAAATAAGATAAAATAAAATAAAACAGAGACTGGATATTGTGAAACCATTTTAAGGTCCAAGGAAGCGTTGGAGTGTCCTCCAATTTAGTTAGCGCTAGAATTACATTTCTAGGATTTACGGCGGCAGTGGTTCAGAAATGTGAGGAATCCTAATTCTAAGGAGTGTAACGGGCCTTATGAGATACCGAATACCCTTACGGACAGGGCCCCATATCTCACATTAGAGGGGCATCAGAAAAGGACCAACATGTGTGCTGAGTCATTTCGAATGTGACGACCAAAAAAAAATAGAATATCTCTTGAAATCAAAGTTTTGTTTTGTCAATAGCAGCCACCTGCTTTAAATGAGTTTGGAACTGTCACTTTATTCCAACTCTGTTCTTTTAAGTGTGCCTCTTAAAAAAAACGGTAAACATCACCCCTTTTATATTAATGGTATGAGAAGAGGTCTGGAAGTACGTGCGTGATGATGTCGATTATGGTGTGAAAAATAGGACGTTCCTACTGAACTTACCCGAGCCCTAAACAATCTCCCTCACAACAAACGATCTTCATCACCAACATTTTTCTCGTTCAACTTTTTATAAATCTTTCGTCGGACAGCAGCGTACACAAACCTTTCTCACGAAGTTGGGTGTTCGAGTTTCGTGTTGGGTTGCGAAATTTTCAGCTGGTTGAAACTTCTTAGCCAGCCTCTGGCGAACCCATATCCTGTTCGGGGCACAGGCTCTTAATACCGAATTGAGAGAAATGCGAGTCGAATCCGGATTAGTTTGCTAGACCTCCGTTCGGAGCGCAAGAGGGAAAACACGGCGAAAAGGGGTTAGTTCCTAGTTTCTCAACCGCTCACCAGAACACGCCATTGTCGCTTAATTAACGGATTCGCGCTTGGACCAACACTCACACCGTGGCGCCACCAGCGTTTAACTGGTGGCGCCACGGTTTAACTTTTTTAACTCGTTTAACTTTTTTAATTTTTAAATAGTAGGTGCTTGCAGTCGTATAAATTCCCCTTGAAAATTAGTGCAGTACTTCCTTTGTTTTTGCCAGGTGCATTTAAGTAAACAGTAAACGAAAAGCGATTGCCATCCGATGATGGAATGTTGCTAATTCGAACATTTGACCCACATTTGCGTCCGGAGAGCACTCTAAAATGAAGTGTTGCAAAGGAAGAGTGTTCTATCCATGTGTCAATGTGGATTCATTTAACTTGGATACGATCCACTTC